>BPLR01010356.1:0-55485 GCA_021605095.1 Caerostris extrusa | reverse complement strand
TTCTGTTACGACAGCTTACAGTGATGAAGAAAAGCCAAAGAGATTGTGTCTACTATGACAGAAAACGAAGACCACTAAAAATAACTTTCCAGATACGGCGTTGCAAAAACTTGTACATTATTTAGTAATTCTTTGACATACCTATCCAAAATGAAGCGCATAAAGTGTCTTTTCGATAAAGGCATGATGACATTTTGATGCTCTAGTTTATTGTTTCCATAAATTATATTTTAAAAGTTGATGGAAAATATGAAAGTTGGAAGATACTTCTTTTGAGTTGTTATCACAATTTCGATTGTTTACTTTGGTCCGGTTTTTTTCCCTGTAAATTGTGCCGGGTGATTATCACGATTGTTTACATATATTCAAATTGGTTTGATTTTTAAAGGCATTATAAATTTGTTTAGTTACAGTAATATTGATGTAATATTTTAATATATATAATATTTTAATAGATAATGATTTTTAAAGATATATTTTTTTTTTCTTTAAAAAACAATTTTTTTGACATTTTTGCTCTATATTCGATTTGCTTGACATCAATTAGCACCGTTAAAATACTTATAGAGGCGCCTGGTTTGGTTCGGTTTGTTGCTCTACAGTCATCTTGTGCACACGAGGACTTAACAGACCGGGACCTACAGTTTAAAGTGGATTCCGAACCACTTACAAACATCCATGTCACTGCCAGGATTCAAATCAGAAGCCTGTAGTACCAAAGATCAGAGTTAGCCACTTGACCACTCTAGAGGCGCCAGATGGCCAACTGACTAGTGGTTGGTTTCGCACACATAGGTTTCAGATTCGGTTCCCAACGTTGACATGGATGTTTCTAATGGTTCGAAATCCACTTTAAACCGTAGGCAAACCGGTCTAATAAGATTGTAAGAACGTTGGGCGTAGAGAACGACAACCCTACCTAGTGAAAAAAAAAAAAAAAAGATCTCTTGTTTCGAATCTGCAAATCGGCAGACGGCCATGGAATCACAAGGTCCTTCATGCCTAGTGTAAAAAAATCAATCATAGTATACAAAATCAATATTATTATTTACTACTAAACGGAGACCGAATTAATTTAAGACTGCTTAAAATCTCAAATAGGATAATCTTAAAATATTCAACAAGTTATTTGTGGTCAACCACTAAAAACTGAATGCGGCCATAATCCGATACAGTAGCATTTAGAGAAGTTAAATTCATGATATGTCTATTACACAATTAGTGATTAGTGAGAATAGACTAAAAGCTTTCGATCACAGTACACGAAATTTCTTACAATACAGTTGTCATTGAAAGCCCCACAGTAATGTATGGATAGCATTTCGCGGGTATTGGTTTATCGATGCTCATGCAGTCCTACCTTTCGGGTAACCTAATGATACCCTACCTCCCACGAGAATTGCAAATCCGGCCGACTTTTGATTTTCTGCCTTCCAAAGGGGTGGCCCACCGATGACAAGGAACCGAATTTTCATTCGATTCTCTCTGTCCGTCCGCCAATGAGAGATGGATCCCAATTATGCTCCACTTTCCCTGTGCCTCTCCAAAAAGACAGCACCCTCCCACCCCAACCGAATTTAGAAGAAGAAGAAGAAAAAATGGCCCCTCATCCCCCAAAGGCATTCTTTTATTTTTTATCCAATTTCCCATTCATTGTTTAAATATTTGCCTTCAATTAGGAGCAATTGTGGAAGAGTTCGGTTTCCAAATGAGAATCGATTTTTAAGGAACGTCTTCCAGCTATTTGGAATGCCGTCTTCAGATTTTTTTTTTTCTGCGTCTTCTTTCTTGTGTACCGTTGGGTTTTCTCTAATTGGAAAGGATGAAAGAAGGTTGTTTGTCGTCTTCTGTCCCCAAAGTTCGTCATGGTCCTCGGTGGAAGTTCTAAAGACTTAGATTTCATCGATTTTTTTTTTTAGTTTCCATCGATTTTTTATGAGCGAGATGTGTCATATCTGAATTTTGAAATGTCCTAGGATACTAATTAAAATTATGAGTAATTCTATCTCGTTTTTTTTTATTATAAAGATGTAGCTTTAAAATTGGATATAAATCACTTTTGAATCTGTGTAGATTGAAAGATTTTGAGTGTAGTATTAAAAAAAAAAGGATCGAATATTTTTTTTATTATTTTTTATGTATTTTTAAAGGTTACACATTTTTATCCTTATAGGATTGTATTATAATTATAATATATTGTGAACCTGTTGCACTACATACATAAGTTAGAAAATAAAAGACTGCTTTTTTGAAAGTTAAACTAATATTATACAACAGACTAGATCCACGAACTGAATAATGATAATAATTCAAGAATGGCGTCTGATGAGTTTATGCCCTTTTCCATCTCTTCGAACTCATTAAATACTTTAAACATTAGGTTCCAACCTAATTAGTCTAAAAGTGTGCGAAAAATAACCGTAGAGCGACAAACCTAATCTAACCAATCGAACCCATTAACGGATTTGTTGTATCCATTTATGCCATTATTTTCTGAATGACAATGCTAGTTTTCTTCACGCTGAAGCTAACGAAATAAGCCCGTGTGATAAGGCCATAAGCTTTCATTTCATAAAGCCTGCTTGTTGACCACTTTACAATAACGAACTTCAATAGGGGGAACGTTATTCTCTAGTGCCACGATTAGGGGTTAAAAACGATAACCTCCTAAGAATGGCATCGGATGGGTTTTAACCCTTTTTTTTTTTTATTTCTACCCATTAAAAAGGACTTTTAGGCTTACAAATTTGTCTTATCCATTTCTGCCAGTGGCACGATAATTTTCTGTTTGGTGTCAATTATCGTGTTACGAACCTAGCTACCTCATCGCGTTATCCACCAAGCTGTCTAGGACCTTTGTGAAGATTATAAGGGTACGAGTTACAAATGTTCAACAGCAGACTGAACATTTGCGGTCCGAACATCTCCATCCACCCACTAAATAATCGGAGTAAGCACCCCTGCCAAAGGGGTGGAGGGCTGCTCCAGTAAGCGGTACGGGAAGAAGAAATCCGGCTGATCAATTAATAGCTGGTAAAGGACTCTTTTTCTCGTTGCCGGGGCTTATCTCCGGGAGACGCCCCGCAAGATAAAGCGGCGGATAGTTTCGTCCGCCGGGGCTCACCGATAGGGGCGGCCGATCCATCAAACGCCCCTCTCTATCCTGCCCGTAATTGCGTTGCCCGAGTAATTACGCCCCGGATTCCTTTTAAACTTTTCTCCTGGATCGCGTTTCTGCGATTCATTCTCGCTAATAATTGAATTTCCAAGCGCCCCGGCTTTGGGGAAGAAAAGCCCTTAGCATTTGATTGTTCGATTTTTTTTCCCTCCATCCCAACATCATGGAGATATGTAATAAATAGTTTCTTTCCACTAATGAATTTGAAATTTGAAGTGTCCCTGTGCGGTCATTAATATGAAATTAATTTATAGAATTTCCCTTTTGTTTGGTTAGTTTCCCTCCTTTTCGATTTGTAGCATTAAATGTTTGCCGTTAAATGGAAAGTCGTTATTAATTAGTTACGGAATGGTTAGGATTTGTCATTAAAGTCTCGTTTTGAATAAGAATTCGATTTGTATCTTTCGAATAGCATTTAAAATAATCGGTTAAATAATAATAAATCCAGTAATATTTCATGCATTAAATAACAATGAAATTCGTATTAATGCAATAAGAATTCAATCAATATTATCCTACTAATAAATTTTCTATTTATGAATAGAAAATTTCTAAAGATACAAAGCAAAATTATGTTTAGAGATATTTTTTACTACTGTGTCCAAAAAGTAAGATAAATTTTCAATTTAAAATTTCCGGGGCCTGTGGAATTTCAATTTTTTTTTTTTTCTTTTTAGGTTGCTGTCATTGCTCTTGACATCTGTGTGAAATTTTACCACAAAATATTCCTTAGTGTTTGAGTTACGCTTGGCTTTGTGAGACGCTAAAACTAATTCCTTCGATTTTTGAAATGTCTGAATGAATTGAGCAAAGAACTTGCATTCAATTTTGTTTGCAGAAACATATAGAATGTTGCAGAAGGCATTCAGTGAGCATTTCTATTTGGAAAGAAATCTTTAGAAGTGGTATAAACAATTCAAAGAAGGCAGAGAATGCGTTGAAGACGAACAGCCCTCTGGTCGACCTTCCACCTCAACCGACGAAGGACACGTCCAAAAAATTAAAGATTTGGTGCTTGTAAACCGTCGATTTACAATTAGAGAACTTGCTGACGATGTTGGAATTTCAAAAGCGTCGGTAAATTCCATTTTGGGTTTCAAACGCGTCAAATCTCGATTGGTGCCGGAAACACTGAATATAACGAAATAAGACCGTGCAATGTTCGTTTTAAAGACATCTGGATATTAAATTATAAACATTGAATCCAGGCCTAAATCTGAGTGTCTAACAGTCGGTGTCATAAGTTTCTGAAGTTCGAGGCCCGGCGGTGCCATGGAATGTTGTAGTGGATCGGAATCCACTTTAAACCGTAGGTCCCGGTCTAACAGGATCGTAGAGCGTTGTCTTAAGGTTTAGTCTCGTGTCCGTCTTCAGTCCTCGCGGTTCCTTAGCCATAAACCAGTCGCCCTCAAAGGGGTCTTCTAGACCTGGTGTAGGCTTTCCTGCACCAAGGGGATATTAGTAACAACAACAAACTGAATCTCTTAGTGAATAGTCTGAATATTTCTGCCTACAAATTAAGAGAACTGCAGTGGTTCTCAAAGTGTAGGAATCAACTGGAGTTCAGGAAAAATGGCCAGACGGGTCTAAGAGATGGCATGACGAAATTCTTAATGAAAATTAAAATCGAAAAAATAATTAACAAAACATATTATAGCATCTTAAATTGTGGATGCTTTTGTTTTGAATGTAAAAAAACATTATATTTATTATTGTTATTTCTTACCCCACTTGGTAGACAGCAACATCTAGACCAAGCCCACGAACCGGTGTGGTTTCATGGTTGAAGGGAAAGGTGGCAGTTTCAGTTGTGATGGAGCACTCGTAGGTAGAAGTCTGACTTGGCTCTGTCAATATGCTGGCTGCGTGACGCTGTCAACTCTACAGCCAATATATTGAGTTAAACACTAACTCCCAGACCCTATAGCTCATGATCGGGCCAAGGTCGTTTGCCTACTAGCATATTTCGAAACAGGAGATGCTTTTATTTTACGGGGTAGGGTTGTTAGCCTACGCTCAACGTTCTTCAGTCATATAAGACCAGGATCTATGGCCTAAATGGATTTCAAACCACTACAAACATCCATAGCACCAACGGCCTCGAACCCAAACCTGTGGAACCGAGCGTGGGGTCCTCACGGCCATCAAGACATTCATTATTGTTTGCATAAAAACTGTCCTCAGTAAACTTGATAAATTATCAAATTTAATATAATATTTAGTGATGAAAAAGATTTATAAAGAGACGTGCAACGTTATTTCATCTTGTTAATAGACAAATGCAAATGAAAAAGTTTGAGGACAACTGTCATTTCCCGTTGGCGGAGTTTCGCACGAAAGCAGGCAGGTGAGCGATCGATTGGCGTCAACGACACGACATTTTACTACATATTAAAACGGAGCGATTTGCGCCAACAAGGAGAGCGTCCGGCGAAAAGAAATCACTCGCCGTTGGAAATAAATAACAGCCTTAATAACTTCTCCCCGGGCAAAAGTAATTGAAGTAGAGCCACGCAGAAAGGCACTACGCAACCCAACAAAATCATTTCGCCCGGGGAAAAAAAAAAAAAACCCAACTCAACGTTTTCGTATGTGCAACTGAGTTAATTAAAGACACAAACGTGACTGACTGGGGCTAAAACTCTTCAAAAAGTTAGCAGCAACAAATATTTCTCGCTGAAAATCAATGCGGAGAAAGTTAAAAATGGATTAGTTTTTCTGCCGGGGCAGTAGGGTAGGGGGATGGAGAATCATGTAACTGAAAACAAATTCTCCATTAATGAGAATTTTTCTATTTGATACGTGTTCTGAAAGCATGGAATTGCAAAATATTACGGTGTTTTACGAAGCTCCCGCTACGCAAAAAGGGAATTCTATTTACTGTACTTCGGAGGAATAATTAAAGGCGCGTTGGAAGTGAGATTAAAAAATGATAATCAAATTTTAATCATTTTTTAATCTTAATTGCGATGTTTAGAAATGATGATGAAAGTTCTCGCATAATTAACTCCATGCTTTAAAGAGTGTATGGAGAAATATTTTTTGTTGTTGTTTAAGTGGATTAATCTTTCATTTTTTTTAATATTTTACTTACGCCTATACTGTCTTAATTTTAATTGCTTTGATGATAAAAGCTTGCAGCTGGACAGTTATTATAAAAAAGAATATTAATCTTACAAAATTAATTTTATAAAAAAAATAAACAAAAACATTAATTTTTTTGTAATATATTTAAAAAAAGTCATTTGAGCTTTTTATTTCCCCTACAACACAAAAACTGTTTCTGATCTTCAAATAATATTAATCTAACAGTATTGCAAGATTAAATGTGAATTTTAATTGAAAACAAAAGAAAAATGTTTGTTTCTTATGCCACTTGGTAGACAGTAACATCTAGACAAAGTCCAAGAAACCTTGTGGCCTCATGGAAGTAGGGAAAGGGGATTTTGCTGTGATGGAGCACTCGTAGGTAGAAGTCTGATTTGACCACCCAGTGGAAAGGTAGGGCCTTTCCGGAGGACTTTTAGGGGAACTATCCGCATTTGCACATCTTCTGAACTTTTTATTTTACCTACACAACAAACACCGTTACTAATCTTCAAAAGGTAACTGCGTTGCAAGATTAAAATGTGAATTATAATTGAAAACAAATGGAAACTTATAAAAAAATGTTTATTCCTTATCCTCCTTGGTAGACAGTAACATCTAGGCCAAGCCCTTGAACTCGTTCGGTCTCATAGAAGGAGGGAAAGGGGGGGGGAGCTTCTGTTGTGATGGAGCACTCGCAGATAGAAGTCTGACTTGGCCGCGTGTGACGCTGAAGGACGATAGTGCGTTCCGGGACGACTTTTAGGGGGACAATCGCATTTATGTTTCGTATGGGAGAAAATGCAGAAAACATTAATTAGGTAGTCCGAGTCATGAGGCAAGAGGCAGAATATCACAAATGTCATCAAAGCTTTTTGAAACAGCGTCTACAATAAAACCGTCAAAGGACTGAACCTCCGCCCTAATGCTTGAGCCATGAGTCGGACACTTACGAAAAATATGAAAAAAGAAAGTTATTTTGTCGTCTTTTAGCGCATTAGATTTATTTCTGACAGATGTAAAGAAAAAATTACCAATTCAACTATACGTAGCTTTCATGCGAATTGACTCAAGTTACCATTACCAGTGCTAGTGTGTGCAACAATCATTGCAGCCTGACTCATGGCAATACTAACCGCTGGTGAGCATTAGGTCTGAGGTTCAATCCGCTGGCGGCTTTTTTGTAAATACTGTTTCAAAAAACGAAGAGACTCAATGGCGTTTGTGGCGTTCATCATCTTGCCTCGTGAGTCGGACTACCTTGAGGGAGTTTTCCGGGTTACCTCAGGTAGATGTTGCTGTCGACCAAGTGGGATAAAAAACAACAACAAAATCATTGCTTAGAACAACGAGCAGACTCGGTTGTGCTTGTGACAGATCGTCTCACTTAGAACTTATTATACTGGTTAGAATTTACTTCCTAATGATATACAGCGGACTGATGGCCAATTGGCTCTGGCGTTTGGTACCGCAGGCTTCAGATTCAAATTCTGGCAGTGGCATGGATATTTGTGAGTGGTTCGAAATCCATTTTAAACTGTAGGTGCCGGTCTCTTTAGCCCTCGTGTGCATAAGACCACAGTAGAGCGACAAACCAAACCAATCCTAATGATATATAAATAGGCAGTTTATTTTGAAAATCTCATAATATGGAATCTTTCTTCCACCCTTAAAACTGCTATAGTGATACATTTAGTAACAAATTGATTCAAAATAAATACAAATATCAAATTCTTGGCTCATTTTCTTTTTCTTCATTGAAAGGAGAGATCACTAACCAGCTCACCCAAATTAATTTGTCGCCTTATTAGAAAAATTCATCAACAGCAACTACTTTAATAAGGAAACATAATAGCATCTAAGAACAAAAGTTTTCTCAATTCAATAAATCTCTTAAATAAATAGAAATTGCCTGACAAACCTCTCTTTCGCCAGGGGACAAGAGAAAAGCAATTATCTGCGAATTAATTTATTTTTAAAGCATATAATATGCCAGGGAATAAAATTAACAACAGAGATTATTTATAAGAGTTCCGCAGTAGATTGTTAGAAGATGTAGAACATCATTATATACATTGTTGTAGTTTCATTCAAGAACTTTAAAGGGAATGATTATTAATAATAACAATGTTTGTAGTAATTAATGTTGTTGTCTTTAAATTCTTATGCATATCGATCTAGAAATTAATAGATAATATCATACATGTATTATTTATACATCTTTATACATCTTTCCTCAGCCAATTGGCAATAATTAACAACGAGAAAACAAGGATTCGATTGAATCAATACAACTTTCGATTGAATCAACTCTACAATTGAATCAATGCTACTTTCGATTGAATCAATGCTACAATTGAATCAATGCTAATTTCGATTGAAACAATGCTACAATTGAATCAATACTAATTTCGATTGACAGTCGATTGATTGAATGTCACATTTGAATCAATACTACTTTCGATTGAATCAATACTACTTTCGATTGAATCAATATTGCTTTCGATTGAATCAATACTGCTTTCTATTGAATCAATACTACAATCTAATCAATGCTACTTTCTATTGAATCAATACTACAATCTAATCAATGCTACTTTCGATTGAATCAATACTACAGTCTAATCAATGCTACTTTCGATTGAATCAATACTACAATCTATTCAATGCTACTTTCGATTGAATCAATACTACAATCTATTCAATGCTACTTTCGATTGAATGGATGCTATTTCGTTTGAATCAATACTACTTTTGAAAATAGGTAGATTTGGTAGCCATTGTGACAGGGAGTCGCACATAAAAGTAGGAGTGCCTGATTTTTTTTTTTTTTTTTCCCTATTGATACTAGTCTTGTATACTGCCTTTTGTCCATGATATTGAAAGCATATTGTGATAATAATCGAAAAAAGGTACTATTTATTGGTTGTTAGGTATTGGGCAATGCATTGATTGGAATTGCAGAGTGATAAGTATTTATTTGTTATAGGTGCAAAATAAATGCATCCTTCTTATAGTTACTAGTCTTGTATGCAGAAGTTTACTCATGCTATTGGAAGCATATTGTTTTAATAATGGAAAAGGGCCCAATTTCTGATTTTTTTCCCACCAACATGAAGAAGGATACGTTTGTATTATCAGGACATGTCTCATAATTTTACAATGCCTTTCGCGTTTTAATGAGAATGGACCCTAATTTGGTGTAATTTCTCTGCATGATAAATTAGTAAGAAAGATTGCAATATTTTCCTTCAGACTAACAGTTCCTTATTTACGTGTCATCGGAGAGTCGTCCAGAATTTCACCAAGCAATAGATCGTGTCTTTTTCCATTATTACACAATATGCTTTCAATATCATGAGCAAAATGCTGTAGGCAAGACAAGTACCAAGAGAAAAAAAAATCCCCAGAAATTTCCAATCACACACTCCTTCTTTTCTATGTACGATTTCTTGTCACCATCGCCACCAAATCTACCTTTTTCAAAATTAGTATTTATTCAATCGAAAATAGTATTGCTTCAATTGTAGCATTGAAATCATTGCATTGATCACATTAACAACCCCTACATTAGTGAAAAAAAAGACTTGCATTTTATTGACAAAAATGTTTTTTTTAAAAAACATAATTAGATAATGAAGGTCATAAATATTTCCCACTGAAAGTGGACAAATGCTTTTGTATAATTTCATACCAGCAAGGCAAAACTCACGCGAATCTTCAGGGAATCAGAGACAACTCAACTGTAAAAGATCTTTTCTACAACAATCAATCAATTAACTTTTTAGTAACTATGAAAAGATGCATTTATATTGCATCTAAAATAATCATTAATTATCACTCTGCAATTCGAATCATTACATTGATCACATTAACAACTCTAACAAGCAATAGATTGTGCCTTTTTTTTTATTATTACCACAATATGCATTCAATAGCAAGACTAGAGTAACTATGAGAAGGTTGCATTTATTTTCAATCTATAACAAACAAATAGTTACCACTCTTGCATTGCATTGACCACATTAACAATGCCTACACCAGGAAGAAAAAAAAAAAATACTTGTATTTTATTGGCAAAAACATTTTTTTTAAAATAATGAGATAATGAAGGTCATAAATATTTCCCATTGAAGGTGGACAAATGCTTTTGTATAATTTCATACCAGCAAGGCAAAACTCACGCGAATCTTCAGGGAATCAGAGACAACTCAACTGTAAAAATCACTCTGGCAAAAGCAGTTAAGCGTCTTTTGAGCGTGGTCCAAACAGCAATGGTCAAAATGCGTGCCGCCATTGATTAAAGAGAAGCCCAAACACCGGGCACATCTATTTCCTGTGATTTGAAAGTAAAACCCTGTAAATATGCAAAAGTAATTTCTACGGTTCTTAGGCGTGTCGGTAGCCCCGAGCGAAAAGCCCACCACACCCAAAGTAGCCCCATCACGTAAATAGGGCGCCGCTCCTTCACACTAGGTAGGCACGGTACGGAAAAAAAAAAAAAATGCGCGCAATATGTATTTCATGCGTATTTCTTTAACGATGGGGAGGTATTTTCATACATATGAATTACAGAAAATGAAATGGTACTATTTCTCTAAATAACTGGTGGGTTTTTTTTCATGTGTGTAGTTGAGAGCTTAAAAAGTGGATGGTTATAATGTTCGAGGCATGAATAATTGGATTTCGTTAAGTTGGCATAAAATATGTATAGAGTGTTCCATATTTTAATGAAAAGATTCGAACTTCTAATGGGAATGGAAGTTTTGCTGCTATGCTGTGTACTAATGAATGATTAAAGCATACTATGAATGCAGGCAATGATGGTTGTTAATTCATAGATGCATGATTTGAGAAATTTATAGTTACAAGTATGAAAAAAAAAAAACAATTTATTTTCACCTTATTTATAAGCCCAAATTGGATTTAATGCAATTTCACTAATGAAATTAGTAGATTACAGTTTAATCAATGGAGTCCACACCCATGGCTTAAACCAATCGATGCATATAAATTAATGAGGGTAAAAAAAAAATTTTTTTTTCATTATGTGAAAGAGAACAGGCTTAATTTAATGGTAAAATCAGGCAAAAAAAATTGAGAATGGAGTTAAAATGATGAAATGCTTAATTCTTGGAAATCAAGGACCAAATACCTGCAATACCAGTTCCTCCAAAGCAAATACTATATTTGAACAAAAATCTTTTTTAAAAAAACCATAAGGAAATAGTATCTTGCTTGAAGCGGTCTGATGGCCAATTGGCTAGAACTCTGGACTTTGATACTACATGCTTGGATATTTATTAATGGTTCGAAATTCGAATTAAACTGTAGGTACCGGTCTAATGAACCTAAAAGTGTGCACAGAGCACCTTGGACGATAGAGCGACACACAAAAACAAAACCTTGACTTGTGAACAAAGAGTGTAATTGAAAATCGTTTATGAAATATATAAGGTGCTCAAAAATATCTAAATAAATTGTGAAGGGTGATTGCAACGTTTTCTGGCGTCCAAATGATTAGATACAAAACCTATAAATAAACACTAATTTTTCATTTACATATTATTTATAAATTTAAGACCCTATTTATCAAAAGAATTATCGCCAAACTATCGCCCTCAGAGCCAACCATGATCAATTTCAACTGGATTAACACAACAAACCTCTATAGCTATTGCAGTTCTTCTCTTAATTAACCGTCATTGATTTTCTTTAAGATACTTTATTTCCTGGAGGCATCTTTGTACTTCGTTTCTTATGGCACGATTAGTGTAATCATCCGTCTTCTCTCGGGTTTTTTTTTTTTTTTTTTGTTTGTTGGACTATTATTCCTAACTAGCGCTATGTACCACAGATTTCGGGCTCGAGTCCCGGAAGTACCATGGATGTTTGTAGTGGTTCGGAATCCTTTTTAAACAGTAGGTCTCGGTCTAATATGATTGTAGAGCGTCGTGTGGAAGGCTGACAATCTACGCCGTAAAAGAAATACCTTCTGTCTCGAAATCTGCCAGTAGGCAGACAATCTTGGTCCACCTGTGTCCTCCTGGTGCAGGAAAGCCTACAACAGGTCCAGGACACCGTTGTAGACGACTGGTCCATGGTTAGGGGTAATATGCAGCTTCACGAGGGCTGAAGGACTAAACCTCAAGATTATCATCATATTAGACCGGGACCTACGGTTTAAAGTGGATTCGAACCACTACAAACATCCATGGCACCGCCAGGATTTGAACCCGAAAACCTGTGGTACCGATCGCCAGAGCGCTAGTCACTCGGCCATCAGACTCCTTGAATTAACATAAAGGCCATAATGTGTTAAATATTCATTTTTGTAAACTGAATCGCTTGTACCAATTTGAAAAGCTGATCAAATTTATCAAAAATTTGAAAAAAAAAAAAAAAATCGATCTATTTCAATGAATTATAATCATCATTATTTGGTATCGTGAACAGATACAACCACTAATACTTGATTGTTGAAATTATAAAAAATACAACTAATGCCATGCATCCCTTTGTGATTACAGAAACTTTTTCACTTTGTCGAAAACAACACCACTTCTTTTCACACTTTCCACATTAGCATACTTTTTCTCTTTTTTCAACATTCCTTTCTCTGTTTTTTTTTTTTTTTTACTTTGTTTTTCTTCTGCAACTATTCGAATTCAGTTTGTGTAACATCCCTATCGAAAAACTCAGACATTGGATTCTAAGCAGGAAAAAAAACAAATAAAAATGGGGTAAAGAAAAAAATCCTCCTGCAAAAGGTAACAGGAGAAGAAGAAAAAAAGAAAAAGCAAGCCGAAAAACTTGAAAGTCGCGCGCACTGCCATGTTTTGTTTGTCAACATCTGTGTTTCGCATCTGGGAAAAAAAAAAAGAAGAACAGAAACGAGAAGTAGAATTTTTCTTCTCCAAACGAAGCTACAGTGATCTTTTTTTCTTCCCTCCTCTGCGTCCTTTGTGATTTTCCTTCCGATTTTTACAAGTGCTTCCACAAACAAGAAGAACCTTATCATGCATCGAATCCGTTTTGCCTTGCTTTTTCCTTTTTAATAACAACGGCCCTTTTTTTCCCCAGGAGTGTGTTTGTTTATTCTGCCTGCCTAAGTGCCTTCTTACGGGAAAGGTTTCTCTTTGTGGGGTGAATTATTGAAGCACCCCCACCCCCTCACTCACTCCCTCTTTCAGAAAAGGGGAGGAGGCCTTCTCTCTGTTTCTGAAGCACTCTCTTCCCCATTGTAGAGCAGGGTTGAATCTACAAAAGTAGGCACACACACAAAAGGGTAGAAGTCGATAAGTTGCACGGGGAGATCGAAAGTTTACGATTGTTTTGAAAGGAAGGAATGATCGAATTGGCATTCAAGAACACAGGGGTTGTTTTAAAACTATACCTTTATTGTTTTTGTGAGAATTACAGGAAAATTTGTTGCAAGCAATGTTTCAAATTTATACCATCTATCATCATTTGGTTTCATTTTAAGAAGGTAAAAAAGAGCTATAGGGGTGATTATAATTAAAGTCCCACTTTCAAAATATCCGTCGATTTTCACTATCCAATTGGGTATGACCTTGCCGTGGTGGATGGGCTTTCCACTCACAGTGTCACAACTGTTGAATGACTTGGAAGTAATTTTTTCCGTCAAAAACTGGAACAATCCAGCACATTGAACACTGATAGCCGAATTCACGTTCAATCACAGCGTCATCTACTAATACACTTTGGAACTTTTTTTTGATGCTGTACTGTTTCCTCCTTCAAGTATCATTAGTTCAAATTTGAACTCATTGTGACGAGTGTTTTCTTTTTCACAGCAGTTTGAAAGTGTGACTTCGATTATAATCACCCTGTATATTACATTATGTAATCAATATATATTAATTCTTTGCTACTGTTATACATGTGTTACGGTTAAGGTGATTATTCATAATCACCGGATTGATCTATTGGTGATTATGCATATATATAGCGCTTGCAAAAAAAAAGTGTTCCCATGATCTTGAAAGTGGCCCTCTTCTTGAAACTGTTATAGGGCTAGTATAGGCTAAGACGTTACATATAACAATATATAACATTAATTTTATTCTTGATCTAATTCTACAATACAGATAACAAACCACTTGCACATAAAAAAGCCTATAAGAACTCTCAAAACTGATATTTCTCCAATTTGCATATCAGGAGCATTCTGGCAAAAGCCCCCTCTTGCTCAAAATCACTGCTTTCATCCCCCTAAGAACTCCACTTTTCAACTCTCCAATCCCATTCGGAGCTCAAAACAAAGCACCCCATTCCCCCGATCTCAAACGATGGTCATTTCAAGAGGGTGGGAGGGAGGTTCTAGAACATAAAGATAAGGAGTCATCTCCAAGAGATCTTCATGCAAAACAATCCCCTCCGTATCACCTGTCGTGCAGCAGCAAACTGGATGGGGGGAGGGGGATAAGAAAATCGTTTGCTCTCTACTGTCTCGAGGAAGGAAGGGAGGAGGTTTTCAGTGATTTGGGGGAGTGTCATTCGAAAGGATTGGATCGGATGTAAAAGGATTAGGAAAGAATTTCTATTCCTGTCGTTCACTCTTTTTTACTTTATCTTTCCTCTTTATTTAAAGGGGTAGTGCTTCTTTCAATTTACAGATATCCTCAAAGGAAATATTTATGAATGGAAATCTTATGAGCAATTGTGTAACTAATACAGAAATAGATGAGATATTATGTAATGAATTAGTGTAATGCGTAAGAAGAAAATAACTAGTGGCATTGTATTATAGTATTGAATTGACATTGACATTGCATTGAATTGAATTGGTATTGTATTATAGTATTGAATTGGTATCGTATTAAAGTATTGAATTGACATTGTATTAGTGTATTATAGTATTGAATTGTCATTGTATTATTGTTTTATAGTATTGGATTGACTTTGTATTAGTATATTATAGTATTGGATTGACATTGTATTATTGTATTGCAGTATTGAATTCACATTGTATTATAGTACTGCATTGACATTGTGCTAGTATTACACTACATAATTGTATTATTGTATTGGCATAGTATATAATTGTATAACTTTAATTGGGTAAAAAAATCCCATCATAGGATTTAGGATAGGATCATAGGACTTTTATCATAGGACCCATCATAGAATTATAATTGAGACAATCTTTGAACGTGTCAAATTATTAACGACTTTTTTTGTCACAGTCTGATGTAAGGTGGCCAAAAATTTTTGTAACGAAAAAGAAAAGTTAAAACTAATTAACTAATGGTTATGAAAAAACAGCAGTAAATTATTTAAATAAATAACTAAATAAGACAAATAAATAAAGATAAAAATTTAAGTATGAATTTTGAATGAAATACACGATTCAATCCTCCTCGAATTTTTGAACTATAATTTCCTATAGAAACACAACGGAAAATAAACTCATAAGCGCGACTTAAGACCATAAGTGCGACTTAAGACCAATATTTTTCAAGTCATACTTCTCTAGAAAAGACTTAGCTGTGTATAACAATTTTAAGACCAAAATCACGCTATACGACTTCAGCATTCGCAAATCAAGAAAAATGCCTCGCACTTTCCAAAATGCCACAAATCGATATATGCTAGCACTTAAGGGTGCCATTTGCAATTACATTCCATACCAATGCTTATTTCTGTCTCTCCCACCAAATTTTTACATTTTCGTTAGAGATCGTCTGTATGTTAGAAATGAAAACTGATTCACTAAAGACGTCCTTTAACCAGCACTACAATAGAATTATTGAGATTAAATCAAATAAATGTTAAATTAAAGTATGAATTTTTAATGGAATATATGATTCAATCCTCGAATTTTTAGACAATACTTTTCTATAGAAACACAACGGAAAATAAATTCATAAAAGCGCGACTTAAGACCAATATTTCTTAAATCACACTTCTACAAATCTACTACTTAACAATAGTTACATAGCTTTTCTATGTCTTAAGACTAAAATCATGCAACATGACTTCAACATTCCCAAATCAAGAACAATCAAGACTCGCACTTTCCAAAATGCCACCATTGATACGTGTTGGCATTCAACGGTGCTATTTGCATTTGTACATTCCATTCCAATGCTTATTTCTGTCTCCTCTATACGTCTTTTTGAATTTTTATTAGAAATAATCTGTATATTAGAAATATAAATGTTTAATATTAATATAAATATAAATATAAATATAAATGTTAATATAATACTTTTCAATAAGACACCCTTTAACTACAACTATCATAATTATACAGATTAAACCAAATAAACAAATGTAAAATTAAAGTATGAATTTTGAATGAAATACAAAAATTCAATCCTCCTCGAATTTTAAACAATGATTTCCTGTAGAAACACAACGGAAAATAAACTCATAAGCGCAACTTAAGACCATAAGCGCGACTTAAGACCAATATTTCTCAAGTCACACTTCTAACTCTAGTTCGAAAGACTTAGAAGCTATGTAGAACTATTGTTAAGACGAAAATCACGCTACATGACTTCAGCATTCGCACATCAAGAACAATGCCTCGCATTTTCCAAAATGCCAGCATCGATTTTTTTCCTTATCCCTTTCAGGAACCAGCCGGGATTAAATCCGGACCCGGAACGTGTCAGAAACAGGAACCCAACCAATTTTCCCGGGAAGGGCATAAATCCCGGCCGAATAAAAGTCCGGGAGACAGATATACAAACTGCTACACCAGATAAGTCGGGGCAATTCACCTCCCAGCGAACTTATCGAAAACGAGGAAATTTACAACAGGACTGCCTGCCACCCACAATCCGCAACAACAGAACTGCCGTTATCGAGAATCAGGAAAAAACGAAAAGACATCGGGATCGATCCGGGAAAACAGCGGAAACGGAATAATATATAAATAACTCCGGATAGCGCGTGGATACAAACAATAAGCAAACAGACGCGCCGGATAGGGAAAAAAAAAAAAAATGGGGGAAAGTCGGGCAGGGGAGAAGGCCATAAAAAGGAAGAAATTTATCCGTTCTATTTCGCTTTTATTATTCGTTTATTTATTTTTATGGGGGGACTTTTTTTGTTTGACTAACTTATTTACTTCTCACGGAACTCGTTTCCTTATTGGCTGACAGGAAATGGAGGGAAAGGGGTTGGGGTGAAGGGGTGGGCGGTTTGATGTGAGACGAAATGAAACAATCGGATGCTATGATCCGGCGATTCATTTTATTTTTGTGTGTAGGGGGAGGATAGGGGATAAAGAACAAGTTTCGTTCTCCTTTTTTCTTGGGGTCGAATTCATTTCGGCTTGTGTTGTTATTAAGACAAATGATGTTGGACGAGAAAGCGAGATTTGTGTTATCAAAGTTTACATTTGCCTTCGCGGTAATGAAGAGAAATGCAGGCGTTCACTTTCGATTAGTCGCTCTGCCTTTTTAGCTGCAACGAGTTGTTTTGAACCGTGTGAATGTGAACCGAGTTTGAATGTGAACTGAATGCGAA
Source organism: Caerostris extrusa (assembly GCA_021605095.1). NCBI lineage: Eukaryota > Metazoa > Arthropoda > Arachnida > Araneae > Araneidae > Caerostris > Caerostris extrusa. The sequence continues at coordinate 37,718 of BPLR01010356.1, read as the reverse complement.
ACGGGTTTTTGCTTATTTTGGATATAATTCCGCGCTTATAAGCTCAGATGCAATACATAAATATCAATCTTAAGCTCAGACATAAATAAAAAAATAAACAATTCTTAAATATGATACAGATTTATTATTATTTTTATTTTATTTAAAATGAGGTATAGAGTGTCAGGTATGTTTCCCGAGACAAATAACCGTGGTTTGTTTTGCATCATGTGAATATGAACAGAGTTTGAATGTGAACGTGAATTGAATGTGAAACGGGTTTTTGTATTTTGGATATAATTCTGCGCTTATAACAACATATGAAATAAATAAATAAAAAGCGCAATTCTTAAATCTGGTAAAGATTTTTTATTATTATTTATTTATTTAAAATGAGGTATGTCAGTAAATGAGAAATGCAGATTGTAGAAATGAGAAATGTAGTAGGACAGATATGTTTCCTGGGGGCGAGATGGCCGATTGACTAGTGCTCTACGCCACAGGTTTTGGGTTCGAGTCCCGGAAGTGGCATGGATGTTTGTAGTGGTTCGAAATCCACTTTAAACCGTAGGTTCCTATGTAAATGATCGTAGAGCTTTTTTTTTTTTTTTGGAAGGGGGGTTGAGTTACTCGCGTGCATCAGCATATATAGCGTGTCCTAGTGCTAAATGAGTAACAGCGTTCGTCGGTGCAGACCTCACGACATGCCTTCTTCAAGGATAGTTTATATCTGCTCATGGGGACATGGTCAATACTACCCAGTTCTCGACGCAATTAACAAAAAGATATGTTTCATGAGCCAAACAGCTTCGGCAAAACCCACAAAGCTTAGGCTAATGCATATGAAAATAAGAACCTATACGAAACCAAAATATTTGTTATCAAGAAAACATAAATAACATTAAAACATTTTTTTTTTTTTTTATTAAAAGTTTTTAAGGTTAAGATACTTTTAATCAATCTATATAACACACAAGATGGGAGCGAGTCGTTTGTAAAATACTGATTTTTTGAAGGATCGAATAATTTTTCTTAAATATTTTGTTACTTAATAAATAATAATGACCTAAAAATAATAATAAAGAACTGTTTTTTTTTTTTTTTTCAATTTCATCTTCCTTTTTAATAAGATCAATAGTTGATAGCTGCAATTGTAGGGAGAAAAAAATCCACTGATTACATCTGTAAATGTTGCTTTCCGCAGTCAAAGTTTATGAGCAGTGAAAACCACAAAAATACTTTAAGGAAAAATAAATATTTTTTTCATATTATATTATTTGAATATATCTCAAACATATTTTATATTCTGTTTTTATTTATGAGCAAATGCTTTCTAAATATTTAAAATAAGTAGAAACAAAAAAATTGTTACAAATTGTAACAAATGTATGCGCTAGCTTATTGTTTGTACAAGGCGATATTTCCTTTACGACCTTTTTGGGATTTATTTTATGACTAAATTTTTCTATGAAAAAGTGTCTCTTTTAAGTGCATTTTTTCGATTCTTATCGTACATTTAATAAACTTTGTGTAAAAATTGCAGGAAACACAAAATGTGTTTTTGATTTTCAGAACAAAATAGCAATAACTTATTTCTTATATTTTAAAGAGTAATAAAATTATTGGAAATCTATTTAAATTTCAAAAAGCATATTACAAATCCTTTATGTGTCTCCAAGTTTAACATAAATAATAATAAGTAATAAAACAACATACTTTTAAAAATACAAATAACTTAAATTTTTTCGACATTCTTTTATAAGAAATTCTTAAGAAAAACTGGTCTCCAAAAAATATAGCCACATTAAAAGAAAAACTAAACCGACTTTTCTCCTCCAGAAAAAAAATAGCGTAACCGTATTTCATCTGTTTCATAAAACCTTAAAATGTTAAACGCGTTTTGGGAAAAACCGTACGCTTAAAACTATTAGGTTAACATAAACGACGCATTAAAGAAAGTTTTTAAGGAAAGCCTTTAACCATTTTTTTTTTGCCTTCTCTAAATCATCTACCCCGCTTTAATTTATATTTGTTGCAGCAAGCTAAGCCCCGGCCATTCCGAAAGATTTATCGGAATGATTTGCAATTCTCCGGAGATAAGGGGCCGTTCCGAAAGAATATACGAGACAGGAGGACCGTTTTAAGGATTTTCCATTTCTTCAGGGCCCTTCATAAGGAGGAGGGCCCTTTCCGGATTTCGATTTGCCAAGGTTAAGTACAAGGTTAGCATAAATGAACGACTGGATTTTAAAAATTTAGATTTTTTCAAAAACATTAAATCATATAAATCGCATATTTCATTTTTATCAAATCAGTGACAGTAAAACAATATAAATTATTAATTTTTGATTAGAAATGAATAATTAATTTTTTGACATAAAATTTAAGTTGTATTATAACTATAAAATACCTCATGATCTAATTTCTGTAAATACGATACCGGAAATAATTTTGAAAAATTAAAAAAAAAAAAAAAGCTTATAAGGAATAATGATTTTTTCCTAGTATATGAGCTGAAGTCAGTTTTTAAAATATATAATTAGCATTCAAGGTGTGAAAAATTTAGAGTTCCTAGTATTATGAAATATTAAAATAATTTGCAGTAAAACAAAATAAACTAATATTTCTATGCGATAAAAAGTTTAAAATAATAATTTTACGGATATATGATGTAAATGAATAAATTTTGAACATATTTCGATATGAATCAAAATAATAGGTTTTGATTGATATGAAGCATATTCGCTGTAACTCAGTATAAAACAAATAATTTCAGAGATATGAAACAAAATAATAGGTTTTGAGCGATATGAAGCATAATCTTTAACTCGATATAACAATTTCAGTAAAAAGTTTAAAACAAATAGTTTTAGCCATATGGATAAATATGCTAAACGTATATATATAAAACACATTGCTTTAAAAATACAAATAACTTAAAATAAATTTTTTTCCACAATCTTTTATAAAAGAAAAATCCTAAAAAAAACTGGTCTCCAAAAATATAGCCACATTAAAAGAAAAACTTAAACTGACTTTTTCCGCCAGAAAAAAATAGCGTAACCGTATTTCATCCGTTTCATAAAACCTTAAAATGTTAAACGCATTTTTGGGGGAAAAAAAAACCGTACGCTTAAAACTATTAGGTTAACATAAACGATGCATTAAGAAAGTTTTTAAGGGAAAGCCTTGAACCATCTTTTTTTGCCTTCTCTAAATCATCTCCCTTGCTTTAATTTATATTTGTGTTGTAGCAAGCTAAGCCCCGGCCATTCCGAAAGATTTATCGAATGATTTGCAATTCTCCGGAGATAAGGGGCCGTTCCGAAAGAATATACGAGACAAGAGGACCGTTTTAAGGATTTCCATTTCTTCTGGCCCTTCATAGGAGGGGAGGGCCTTTTGGATTTCGATTTGCCAAGGTTAAGTGTTAGGTTAGCTAGCAAACTGGACAAATGGATTTTAAAAATTTATATTTTTCAAAACATAAAATCAGTGAATATTTCATTTTCATTAAATCAGTGGCAATAAAATAATATAAAATTATTAATTTTTAATTAGAAATGAATAGAATTTTTGATGGAGAATTTAATTTTTACCATTATAAAATACCTCATGATCTTTATCTCTAATACGATACTAGAAATCTTTAGTAAAAATTAGAAATTTTTTTATAAAAATGTATGTTCTTTTCCTAGTATATGAGTGTAAGTTTTTTTTTATATATATATATAATTAGATGCACAAAATGAAAAAATAAGAGTTACTAGTATTACAAAATATAAAAAAAAAAATTTTGAAGTAAAACGAAATAAAATAATATTTCTAAACGATAAGAAATAAAATAATAAGTTTTTCGTGATATGACGTAAAATAGCTGCAACTCGATATAAAACAAATAGTTTGAGCAATATGAAGCAAAATAATAGGTTTTCTGCGATATGAAGCATAATAGCTGCAACTCGATATAAAACAAAAAGTTCAGCGATATGAAACAAAATAACAGGTTTTGATCGATATGAAGCTAAATAAAACAAATAGGTTTTAGCGATATGAAGCTAAATAATAGGTTTTGAGCGTATGAAGCTAAATAATAGGTTTTAAGCGATTTGAAGCTAAATAATAGGTTTTAAGCGATTTGAAGCTAAATAATAGGTATTGAGGGGATATGAAGCAAAATAATAGGTTTGAGCGATATGAAGCCAAATAGCTGCAACGATATCAAAACAAATAATTTCAGCGATATGAAGCCAAGACAAAAGCATTAAAATAATATGCCAGAGTAAACATTTCTACGGAATATAACGCAAAATACAAGAATGATAGCTGACAAAATACGAAATCTAAAAAGAAATTAAATTAAAAATTTTATTCCACAATGATATGAAGTAATATTTTATGTAATTTATCTTGTTACATAATTTTTTAAATTTTAGTATCTTACTCAATTAACTTAAAGCAAATATTTTTGACTATGTACGCAGATAAGACATCAAAAAATTCAAAACTCAAATATACGGTAACGATGGGAACAGTTAAAATTCCCATTAGGGCCGCTGCGGTGTCTTGCCCAAACGAATAGGGCCCGGAGAAACATTTTTATCAACTCTATCCACAAACAAAGCATTAATTACAACAGGGCTCCATGCAACTTTTTCCGAGAACGCCCTGTCCGTACCCGATTGAGTTGTTTGCGGAAAAATAAATAAAAAAGAATCGATGCGGGGCCCGATCCGGAATCCCCGTAACCGTAATCACATCCCCACTAAAAGAACAAGAGAGAGAGATTAGAAAGGCGTAATTCGAATTACGGATGCAAATTGGAAAGGGGAGAGAGAAGAATACCTTTCGCATTTTACTTCTCGGGGAAGAAGCTCGGAGAATTAGTGGCGGGTACATGTAAAGCTAATTTAAATCGCTTTCTTCCAAGAACGGCCAGTGCCACGACATGCACAACGGAACCATCCCTCACTTGGATCCGGGAAACGTCAAACATAAGATTCACTGACGTGTACATACTATAATGTTTTTGAAAAAGCACCGAACAATCGAAAGCTAGGGGAAAAAAAATGCACATTAAGCTAGACAAAAATATTTTCTTTTCAAACGATTTATGAGTATAAAAGGAAGTATGCTTTTCTTTCTCCACCCCACCCCCTCAGAATATGTTCCGGCCTGTTGGTCATTTGGCTAGCGCTCTGGCCTTTGGTAACACAGGCTTCAGTTTCCGAATCCTGGAATTGGCATGGATGTTTGTGGTGGTTCGGAATCCATAAACTGTAGGTCCCTGTCTGTTTAGTAAAGATGTCCGTAGAGCGACAAACCAAACCACATCTTCCCTCAGGCTATGTAGATCTCATGTAGTCCACGAATAGGTGTTGGTTTGGTTTGTAGCTCTACGAGAATCTTGTGCTCACGAGGGCTAAGCAGACTGGGACCAAAACATTTAAAGTGGACTCAACCGCTCACATCCATGCCACAATGAATTCAATCCTGAAAAACCTGCTATCCCGAACATTGTTAGGGGGGGCAGTGCCTTCCCAGGGGGACTTTTAAGGGCAACTGTAAGTCAAATCCATATCCATATGGGAGAATATGAGTATGCTAAGATAATGCATATTTCCCCATTTGTGTTTTTTTTGTCTGTTGGGATATAGCTCATTTTCCACTCATTGATGCAAAGGAACAACCCAATTACAACAATGTGTATTTTTCTGGGTGATTTTGTATAAGTATCGTATCGTGAAAACTCAGGAAAAACTCTCACCAGCCATAATGTTACTTTTGTCAGAATGGGTGCAAACACTGATCGCTCTAAAATATACCATAATGGTTTCGATGATATAGGTCGGGGGACTGTCTGGGTCAAGGCAGATATTTCACTTCAACCTCGTGTTCATTAAACCATGATTGGACAGATCCCTGTAATAGGGGCATTATCATCCTACAAATTTTCTGTCTCTTACAGGAAACAAAGTTTTGCATCATAGGAAGGACATGCATAAAACTTCTCTATTTTCTCCCAAGCGATCCTTCCTTTCAAAGGGTTACGATTCTATGAGGAATGACATTTTATGCTTTTGATAAAAAATCAAGACGTAGGTCCAATTTCATTCAAGTTACCTCATACTACCAAACATATACATTTTATATTAAAAAGAGAAAGAAACTGGTAACTGTGATTACAATTTAATTTACGAATGTCATTCTTAAATGCCACTTTTATTCAACAGACTTTCATTATTTTTGATAACCATCTCTTCAGAAATGTAACAATTCCACACTTTCCTTAAAAAAATATGTTACAAATCCTTCAAAATAAACTATTATGAAAGCTAAAGTTTAAAAAATAAATTTTTAAACAATTATACTCAATTGCAAGTCTAAAACTTTCGACATTTTGCAAAATATAGATTTCCATTGTTTTTTGCATTTTGGCTTTACAGAGAGAATTTTAATTTACAAATTAAAGTTTAATTTTTTATTTTCCTGATTAACGAATTTGTCTAAACCGTCTACAATTACTTTAAATATCTATGTTTTTAATCAAAATGGCATTGTAATAATTCGAGTTTTCTTACAACTCATTTATTGAAATATTTAATTATAATTCAAATAATTAATTTCAAATATAAAACATTTGTTTAAAGATGTTATAAAAAATAAATTTTGGAGCATTACTATGAATTAACTTATACAATTGAATTAATTTTATGTGGTGAACGAAGTTCACATTCATAAATGTCAAAACAGTTGTTTTAATTAGTAATTTAAAAACTTAAGTAGAATGGAGGTTTATTGTTGGTTACAATTTTTTTAAATGCATGGAATATAATGCTTATCATTTTTGACGACATGATCATTGTTTAATTTCGCCCACGCTAATTGTATTTAAAAAATAAAAAATAATATTAATTTAAAGTAAATAGAAATCGACAGAAATTATAAAACACTTTTATAAAATATTAACTCTAAATTAACAGCGTACTAACTAATCAGAATTAAATAATTCCTCGTTATATAAATTTCATTATTTATTTAATTATATATAATTTCCTAATTATATATAACTTTTGCTGAATTAAATTAAATTAAATAATGACTTAATTCAAGAGTCTTTATACTATTAAATTCTGTTAATAGTTGTTGTTGACGTTGTTGTATTCCTCACAGAAGAAGAGAAGAGGGGCTTCTATTGTGATGGAGCACACGTAGAAGAATTCTGACTTCTGCTCCGTGTCACTGAAGAAGGAGGGCAGTTCCTTCCGGAAGGACTTTTAGGGTGAACTATCCCACCTTTGCGTATCCGAAAAACTAGATCCAGAACTGTATCCCGAACCAATAACAAACATGTCACCATCCATATTTGAATCTGAAGCCTGTGGTAGCAAAGGCTTGACCACTAGCCAATTGGCTATCAGGCCACGCGCCAATGAAGAAGTTGTAGTTTATAAACTGGTATGAAGTTGTTGTTCTATCCCTCATGGAAGGTGGGAAGAGGGGTGCAGCGCCTGTTTTTGATGTAGCACCCGTAGGTAGAAGTCTGACTTCTGCTCCCGTATAGGTAAAGAAGGAAGGCAGTAGGAGAGATTACCCTGCTTTAGGAAGAAACGTACGGGAGAAATCGGTTTTTTATCGTTTTTATCGTACGGGAGAAAAAACGTAGATCGTACGGGAGACCGTTTTTTCCGGTTTTTTATCGTACGGGAGAAAAAACCGGAAAACTCTCATCAGGCAGTCCGACTAACGTGGCAAAATGCTGCAAAACATCACACACGCCATCGAATCTCCTCGTTTTTGAAACAGTGTCTACAATAAAGCCGCCAATGAATTGAACCTCCGACATAAAAGTTCAACAGCGGCGCGCGTTGACACTGAGGGCGTAATTAAAAGTGAAAAATAATATTATTATTTTACTAAATATATATAATATTTATCATATTAACTATTTTGCCAAATTTTATATAATTTTTAGTACTTTGAAAAATACAAAAATTTATAAAAAAGTAAATAAAAACGTTAGATAATAATTTATAGAAATGAATGTTTTATTATGTGAAAAAACAATATTTTTACATACATAAAAAGCATTTTTTATTGCCTCAAAATAATCAATAACACAAATAAAATATTGTTCCCCGATAATCTAATAAAAGTTAGAAATTTTTTTTTTTTATAAAAAGCAAAAGCACTTCAAAGAATTCCCCCAAAAGATCATTATCAAAATAACATGTAAATGATAACTTATACGTAAAATAGAATCAATACTGCAATAAAACTATTACAAATAAGAAGAAAGTTTTCCCTACTACAAACTATTATTTAATAAAATCAATCATAAAACTGAATCTACCTTTTGACCAACCCCTATGTATATTTCCTATATATATTGCATATATTTGAAAAATTATGCTCGACTTTACAAGAAAACATTTCTATGTTGTCAAAAGTTTTATTCATCAATAAAATTGTAATAAGAATTACAGATATAAAAATTTAAAAGACATCAGAAATAAAATGAAAGCAACTATCGAATAAAAAAAAATCAATATTTCAAACTTCTATCACATAGAAATTTATTTATTCATACCGACATATCAAACTGCTGTGATTAAAAATTTTCTGTCAGATAAAGATTTTTTTTTTTTCCCCAGTACAACGAGAAGGTTTAGACTTAAATTTACATAGAGAAAATAAAAATTGTTAATTATATTAATTGAATAAGTGTACGTTCCGAAGTTCCGGTTTGAATACTTTAAGATAAAAAAACAATTAATTTATCATTTATACTATTTATTTCCCCGTATATTTAGCTTTTAAATAGTAATATGAGAAACGTGGAAATAGAAGATTTTTACGAGTAACAAGTTTACAGTTGTACTAAAATATGTGGAAAACTACATAGAAATTTCAAGAAAACATTGGGCATCACTGCTAAGATTTAAATTGGGTCTGAATGGCCCGAGTGTCCTGCTCTGTGTGCTCGGTACCACAGGTTCAGGTTCGGTGACCATGAATTTTGTAATGGTTCGGAATCCCACTTAAAGTCGTAGGCCCCGGTCTCATATGACTGTAAGAGAGTCACAGAGCCAAGTGAGACGGGTGTTTCATCACAACAAAGTTGCCCTCTTTCCCTCCATCCACGGGTGGACTACTCATGGGGTGTCCGCCCCGTACTGCAGGACATTGAGGATTAGACACAACACACACAGATTTAAATTCATTTGCAAATTCAGATTTTGTTTTTGAACGCAAACTCTATAGAGATTTTAACTATCTAAACCTACTGCAAACTATTTGGTCTTGTGATAGTTAGATTTTTTTTTTGACAAACAAGATTTTTTTTTTTCTTATCCCACTTGGTCAACAGCAACGTCAGACATAAAGCAAGTCCATAAGCAAGTGTGTTTTCACAGACGGGAGGAATGGGGGTCAGCTTCTGTTGTGATGGAGTACACACACGTGGAAGTATAACGGCTCCTTGTCGCCGGAAAAGGAAGGGAGGACTTTTAGAAGGAACTACCAGCATTTGTATATCGTATGGTAGAAAAACCTGAAAAATCCCACCAGGTAGTTAATCTGACTAACAAGACAAGATGTTAAAATCACAAACGCCATCGAGTCTTCTCTTTCTTTGAAACAGTGTCTACAACAAAGCCGCCCGCGGATTGAACCTCAGCCCTCATGCTCACCAGCACATTTCGCGCTCACCTGCGCGTTTCCACTAAGCTAAGAGTCGGGCACTTCGAACAAGTTATCATGCGAAAGGACGTGGTTTCGATTCCTTGTTGGTGTTATGATCCCAACTTTCAAATACAAGGAAACAGAATAATGATTGTAGTACTGTGGACGCCTTTCATCTTAGTAATAGATTTGCATGGGAGTTATATGAGTTTTATACCATGCGATATTCAAATGTCATAATTAGTTACTGCATTCGTAAGATACATAGTTACTTAAGACATTCTTTGTGGTCAGAGAAATTCATTGTAAAAAAATAAAATCGTTAAAATTATTCCGGAATAAAATCAAGTTTAAAATATCTTGTTAATTATCAAATTTAAAATACGTTGTTAAATATCAAATTTAAAATATCATGTTAAATATGAAATTAAAAATATCTTGCTAATTATCAAATTTAAAATACGTTGTTAAATATCAAATTTAAAATATCATGTTAAATATCAAGTTCGTATCAAATTATGTATTATTTTATTTACAATTTTATATATCATATGTAAAATTGAAGGGCAATATCTATAATAACCTTATAAAAATTTATCTTAAGGCAGACAAAAAAATTCAACAAACAACGAGCAAAGTAAAATATTCAGTTACTTGAATTGCAGAACATCTTTCAAAAACAAACCAACAAAAGGCTTCTTGAAAGGGAGAGACAGAAAGAAAAAAAGAAAGGAACAAACATGTAGGAAGAAAAGGTAAAGGTGGAAGGGGGGTGCAGATGGTCTAACATAATGACCCACTTCGCCAGATAAGGTGAGTGACCAAAAAGAAGAAAAAAAGAAGAAGCACACATTCGGAAAGAAAAATAAACTGAAAAAACTCGGGAAAAACAGGAAAAGAGCCTCCTCCAGGCTGGTTCTTTTCCGGATATCCTTATCCTCACAATTGGAAACTGCAAAATACCACACGGACGCTTGTTGCCCGGAGCTCTTTTCTCCCGGAATTCGAAAGGGGGAGGGTGAAGAGGGGGGAAAGGGAGGGGATCCGGAGAAGTTAACTCAGGAAACGCACCCTGAAAAGCGTTCGTTCCCAAAAAGTTTTCCCGAAAAGCGAAGAGGCGGCTTTTGTAGCATCATCGTCTCGAAAGACGCGTGCTAACTGTTGAAAAGATTTTCCAGGTTTCCTTCCCCCGACCCCCAATGTTTTAATTAAATGCGCTTCCCCCTGATCAGAGCCCCTTTTAATTAGGAAATGAAGGGCGCGAGTGACGCCCCCAAATGGGGGTGTTGCGTGCAATCGCGCGATTACCGCCCCTTTAAAATAGTTTGCGGTAGTTAGGGCGCCCTCTTCGTGCAAAAATAGCCCCATCGTTAAGTTTAATGGAGAGTGTAAGACGACAATAGAGTCTGGCAGGACATTAAACGGATAAATATTGTATGGCATTGTGAATAGTGGATGAAGGCATTTCGACTGCGAACAATTAAGTTTGAAGGTATAAGTCGACATTGTAAAGCCAAAAAAGTAAAGTGTTTAAGCATTTTGTAATGGGGATTGATGAATGGGTTGATAATAAACGTTGATTAGGTCTGCATCGATACCATGGCAGGTATCGATATTTTAGTAACATTCGAAATTTGATCGATATGCAGATACGGATATGTGAGTAGCATTTGAAACGCCATATTAATTTTTTTAAAGGAATATTACATTATATTAAGCACACGTGTTTTTTTTCTTTTTATCCCACTTGGTAGACAGCAACATCTAAATCAAACCTACATCTAGACCAAGAAACAAAGATTCTCATGGAAGAAAATAAAGAGTATTGGCTTTGGTTGTCTCTCTACGGTCATCTTCTGCACACTTTGGGCTAAATATACCGGGACCTACAGTTTAACGTGGATTCCGAACCACTCACAAACGTCCATGCCACCACGATTCAAACCTGGGAAATAAAGAGGATCGGGAAGCTTTTGTTGTGATGGTTTGGTTTAGTTTGTCGCTCTACGGTCACTTTTTGCACATAAGGGCTAAAAAGATCGAGACGTACAGTTTAAAGTGGTTGGTTATGATGGCTGTATGAATTTTTCTCAAATGTTGTTTTGTTGTTTCTTATCCCACATGATAAAATATAAACCAAGCTAACGAACCCGTACATACTCATGGTTGAACGGAAAGGGGGCAGCTTCTGTTGTGATGGAGCACCCATAGGAAGTATTCTGACTCTTCTCCGCGATGCTCTACAGCCATATGAGATCGGCACCTACGGCTTAAAGTAAAGTCCGAACGACTACAAAATCAAGGCAACGCCGCGATTCGAACCCGAAAACTGTGACACTGAGCGCTATACACGCGACCACCACCATGCGTTAATAGTCCGGAATCCACTTTAAACTGTAGTCCCGATCTAATTAGCCTAAAGTGTGCAAAAAATGACCGTAGACAATCCAAACTAAACCAAATCTCAGAAAGGGGTTTTCATTCCTTTGTTGTTTTTAATATAAACGTTATAGTACCCTGTGTTCCGGTATCCGCTTTATGGTACCCTCTGATTTATGGTTGGTCTCTCTCAATTTTCTGTAACCCAGTAACCATTCATATTGTAGTCGTTAGTCGATGGGATTGGTTAAAAATTCAAACTCTGTAATAAAGCAAAGGGCTGTATTTGTTCATAACAATTTAAACAGATAAATTCATTTTAGCGCAAAAAACATTTTTTATCCATAAATGTTTTATATAAAAGTCATGATCTTAAAGAATTTCATAGGAAGTTAAAAGTTACTTAATTGGCATAGTTAAAATCTTTTCATAAACCCAAGAGAATTTTCGCAATAGTATTTGTAACATTTCTATACCACATTTTTTTATTTATTTACTTTGTTTTTACTGATTACCATGCTCATAGTTTTATTCTTTCCAAAGAACATAACTGACTTAATTATTCAATATATTTTAAGATAACAAAAAGACTTAGATAAAGAAGGAAAAAAAAACTCCTAAAATTCGCAAATCATTCATAAAGTTTAAAAAGAAACGTATCATTCATCGAAACAAAGTGAGGATTTGAAATAAATGCATTTTCTTTTCTTTATACAACGACGACTCGACGTTGCAACCTATTCACTCTAAAATCAGATTTCTACGGTAGGTATTAAAGAGAAAAAAAAAAAAAGAAAATATTTCTAAAAGCGGCCTGGGAAATTAGAGCGGAGATTTTAACCCAGAGAAAGCTAGACGAGAAGAGTTTAAGGAATTTATCGTCCCAACATCAAAGAGGTTTCGCCTGAATCTTTTCAGTTTAAGAGAAACGAAAGAAAGGATAAAAAAAAAAGAAAAAGAAAAAAAGAAAAAGAAAAGTTTCAAAATCTCGACCCTGGCAAAAACTTAACAATTCGCGACACTAATTACAAGTTCATTTTCCACGCTGCAGTTGGCCTCTTGTCTCTCTCCTCTTAATGCAACTTCTTCAAAATCATCACCATTAAAAGTCCGCCGCCATCAAAAGAAGAGCGGGAGGGAGGCATTTCCGTTTAGGCGTTGCCATGGAAACCGGAGGGATGGAAAGAAAGCATCCTAGGCTGAGGAATGGGCTGACAACACAGCGGAAGGATTGGAGGCTTAACTAAAGGATTCTTCGAACATTGTGATAGAGGGAGAGATAAGCTATTATAAAAGAGGATGAATAGTTTGGAAAAGTTTAGGACACATCTCGATTAAAAGACTTGTACTAAAAAAAGTAAGAATTCAATTGGATTCAATCAAACAAATATATTCATGGATATACAGTTATAATAAGTTTTGTTAGTAAGAATTAATTTTGCAACTTGCGTAATTTTAATTATTTAATATTCTTTATTGTTTGCATCAGTGAATCAGTTCTTAGAATCTTCATTTTATTTCGCTTCACGTAAATAGTAATTTAGTACGGCCTGATATTCAAGTGACTAGTGCTCTGAGGTTCGGTGCAACAGGCTTTGGGTTCGAGTGCCGGCGGTGCAATGGATGTTTGTAGTGGTTTAGAATCCACTTTAAATTGTAGATCCCGATCTAATATTGACAACCCTACACCGTAAAAGAAAACATCTCATATTTAGAAATCTGCCAGTAGGCAGACAGCCTTGCCCACCATGGGCCTGTTGTGCTGCTGATGATGATTAATTTAGTCCTTTTTTGCCACTGTGATCTCTGTGTTTTGAAATCACAAATTAATGGATAAAAAATAAAATATTCAGAAAAAAAAAAAGTGAACATTAAGCTGATAAGAATGATACATGCCAAAAATTTATTTATATAATCCCTAATGATAAATATACCGCGATAACTTGGTAAGTAACTAATCAGGTTAGATAAAATAAAAAAAAAAATGTTAAGGTTATAAGAATAAAATGATATAGAATAATGAAATATTACCAAAAAAAAAAAAAAAAAATTTTTAAAGGTGATTTTGCAGCAATAATAGTTAATACTTCATCATTAGATAAAATCATTTCTCTATTCAATTCACTACGCGATAAAGGAAACGATAAAACTTTAAAGATGACTTTTAAAGCAATGATAGTTAATACTTGTTAACGATAGAATCATTTCGCTATTCAATTCACTACGTTGTAAAGGAGACTACAATGTGATATTTAAAGCATTGATTTTTCTTAGCATGGTGTATTAAAAATATAAATATAGTCTGACGTGCAGGTGAAATATTTCTCATTTCGTATTTATCTCGCATTTCGAATTCCACCCTCTCCCCTGAAACAAGCACTCACTTTGCACGTGCATATTATCACCGCATGCTCACCATCCATAAACCATACTTAAATCACATATACAAAAAAAAAAAGCACCACTGCACCCAACCCAAGTGGAAAAGATACTCCGAAGGAATTCAGGACCCCAAAGTACGTGCAAAAGCGAGATCCCCCTGAAGAGTGCGACACGGAGTTTAGCATACGTTCGACCATTTGTCAGGGGCGCAGAAGACGCGAGGAACGGGGCGTCTCCCGACGTGTCCCATCCATCATGCGCCCTAATGCTGTCTTTTTCCTCGGCGCCCCGAGGTTAAAAATAGACACTGGGAAAAGGATATTCGAGGGGACAGGTAGGGAGATAGAGGGGGCCATCAGAAATGAAACATTCCAAAAGGTGATACATGAGGGGATGGAGTGTGAATGTGTAATCCGCTTACAGATATTCCGCGTTCGATTCAGTTCTGGGCTTATCCCATCCTAAGATTTTCGAATCTCGTATCTTTTTTTTTTTTTCTCTAGACCTTTTCTCTTTAGAGATCAGAAATCTGCTTTTGAAGACAGATCAATTCTGAATAGTTTTTTTTTTTTTTCTTCTTCCTAAGAGTATGGTCAAAAGAGCATGTAGTGAGTATCTTATCATATGCCCTACTGTTCTTAACTGCATCCCTTTTTTGAGTTACTGTCAATGCTTTTAGTGATTGTTTTTGTCGTTCTTTACTGTATTGGGCTGCTTGTCGACTCATGGTCGAGAGAATCGGGGATCGGATTAAAATTAAAAAAAAAAAAAAAAAACTTTTGAATCACGTATGTGTTTCCCTTTTGAATCATACTAAACTTTAGAATCATTCTAGTGTTAGTACTACATTACTATATACATACTATATTTGGTTCACACTATAGTATCTTACAGCAAATGAACTACTGCAAAATGGGAGATAGAGGACTTTTTTTCCATCTTCAATCGTTAAGCTGTGTTAATCAAGTTAATTGCTGCGTCAGCAATCGTTCAATCGCTCAGATCGTTCATCAGTTCAATGAGTGGGTATATTAACTTTTGGTTTGATTATATAGGTATTATTATATTATATTCACACTACATTATCTTTTACAGCAAGTCAAATACTGCAAAATAAGATACTTTATTCCGTCTTCAATCGCTTAGCTGTATAAACAATCGTTCAATTGTTCATCGTTCAATAACTTTTGGTTCAGACAATATAGGTGTTACTATATTATATTGACACTATATTTAATTCACAATACATCGTTTTATAGCAAATGAACTACTTCAATCAGCGAGTTTAATACCAGCAACAAACGACAGAAATGAAGAAACTTAGAACTATCTCACACCACAACTCTCCACCATCTTGTCTAATCCATCCATCGGAAGGCGTTGAAATATTCTCTCGGGGGGTCCATCACTTCATCGGCCCGAGCCCAACTCGTGTCGGATTAAAACTCCTTCGGTTTCATCTTCGCTATCTTGCCCTGTGGGGGCGTATGCTATCTGTTCGAAATCCGTTACATACAGAGCTCTGCTCTTTATCGGGCCCCACATAACTCATGTGTCCCTTATCTCTCGCAGCGAAAAAACTGGCCATTAAGGCCCTGCGAAAGTTTTGAAGGGGAGAAAAATTGCGAAAGGGATAAGGGGGAAAAAATGATGATGATAAAGGATGGCCCGGTTATGAGTTCGAGGTCGGAGGAGGATGATTTCGATCCAGAACACAAGGAGAACAAAAAGTGGCGTCTGGGGCTTTCACTTTTTCAATAGTCTGCTCTTCTTCTTTCAGTATTCCGTATATCCATCAATGCTTGCGCCAGTTTTTTTGATGGGCAAATAGAGAATAATGTCAATAATATATTTCAAAGGATAATGTATAATATATGTCATAAGATGTCAGTCATAAAAGAAGATAATTAGAATTATATATTATAATGCAAAATGATGTCATAACTCAAACAAATATAGCTCTCAATAAAGCTAATTTCATAAATTTTTATCTTTGAAATGATATAAAAACTAATAAAAAATTTATAATTAAAGAATTTTATTGAATCAAAATTATTGCATAGATGGGAAAATGAAAGATTGTAAAGGTAAATATCAATATATGTTCATAAAACTGTATAAGGAATTACCGATTATCATTTGACTATCTTTAAAAAAAAAAGGCTTTGTAGGAGATTGCTATTCATTTATTATTAAAAATGAGGTGTCAATGTGGAATTTTTATGAATTTATCAACCAAATATTTGATAAATAACATAGAATAACAATTTACAAGATAAATTCAAATGTTATTCCTTCGTGTATTCAAAAATATTGCATTGGCAAGTAAGTAATTGAGGATTACGTCAATAGATACACATCTTATGCTTTATCAACGTGCTCAAAGCACCTAGCCTACGTTGTTTTCTTGTAGTTTGGACTTCCGCCTTTAATTTAGTAAACAAATTGGATCGATTAGTTGTTTAGTTTCGTTTTTATTTGTTTGTATTAGTTTCGTATTTAAAAATTGAAGAACAAGACGCGCATTTCGGATATATTTTATTGTAATTTCCGAAATTGCAAAAACGGATTACAAGTATACAAGAAGCTACATGCTGTAGGGGAATGAAGCCTTGAAAGAAATGTAGTATCAAAATCGGTTTGCCAAATGTTGATCTGGTGATTTTTCACTGAAAAAAAATGAGCAACAATCTGGCTGTTCATTTGAAGTTGGACGAGACTCATATGAAGATCATTTCGACTAAAAGTTGGTACGCTGATGATATAAAATCACATTTAATTCGTTTTTTTTTTCCTGGCAAATATCAGAGGTTTTATGAACATGGAATTATGACACTGCCTGAAAAATGGCAAAAGGCTATCGACAAAAACGGACAACACCTAATTGAATGAAGTTAGATTTTTAAGCAAAAATTTTTAATTTTCCTTCTTATTGAAAATCCGCAATCACTTAGTTGCCAGCCCAATACTAGTATAATTTTTTGTATTTCTCTCAAAATGATAAAAGAGGCCATCAATAAGTATTTAACAAACTATACATGAAATCATTTTTTAGAAGAAATTGAACTTCATTTTCGATAACATGTTTATACAAATATAAATTTATAAGTTATTCCAAGTAACTATAGATTAGAGATGTGACGAGAGATGTATGAAAACAACTTTTACAGGAGTATTTTCATCAGAAAAACGAATGGGAAGCAAACATTACAGGGTTAAGCGACTGTATCCCATCATAAATTCCCGGGCTAAGCCACCATGACTCTCCAAAAGATGCCACAGCTCAGCGAGAGACCGAAACCCAGAAGCGGAAGAAAGCAGCCGCAATATTTTTCCAACTGATCAAATCCTCTCATTGTGAGGTTGTTCCTCCCCATCCTCATCCTTAAAAGTTCTTTTCTCCATTGTCGAAATAACAAATAGATTTATTTCTCCTCCAGTCCAAGAAGAAAAGAAAGAAAAAAAAAAAAAAAAAAAAAAAAACTCCAAGAGAGATTTCGCTCTCTTTTCCGGATGTTTTATTCGAGTCGTTTCTTTTTGCAAGTTCACTCGTCGATTCACAAAACTCCCCGAGTCGGCTCTTCCGATAAATCGATACATCGGAAACAAATAGTCATCTTTCATCGTCATCGTATCGGTGTTTTCGATCGCGGGCCGAAGGAAACAAAGGGGTAGGAGCGATGGGTCTGCTTTATCTCGGCGGGCGACTGACACCTCCATTGACAACCGCGGGCTCACTTTGGGCGACAATTAGCCGTTATTAATTCGCCATCGATTCCGTACGCCAAGGGGAAAAGTAAATTCTCGACACTTTCTCGTGCATTCAAACATCAGCTTTTATCATCAGAACTTTTCAGTTTAACAGTGACCAAATCCATTGTTCTTAATTTAACGAAAGACTCTTGAGGATCATACACAATTCAAAGATAGAGGGTGGCTTTATAAGCCAACATAATTTTCTTTTATCAGTGATTAGTATATTAAAAAATAATAGAGAGAAAACATTCAACTAGTTTATATTCTCTGAATAGCTAGTCGCTTTTATCATCAGAACTTTCAATTTACCAGTGGCCAAATCTTTGGTCTTAAGTTAACGAAAAGCTATTGAGGATCACACACAGCAAAATGACAGAGGGTTACTTTAGAAGCCAACATAATTTTTTATCAGTGATTAATTTATTAAAGAAGAACAATTTGATTCCAAATAAATATTAACTTATCTAATTTTTCCGTATACGGTCACTTTATACCTCCATGCCAATAATATGATACAAAACTATATGATATGACTTATTATATTATGCCAATTATATGATATGACTTATTATTTGAGATTATAATCTTCATTTAAGAGAAAATTATACAGAGAAAAATTTCAACTAATTTATTTTCTCTGAATAGTAAGTCGTTTTAGAAAGATTTGTCGGTTTTATCATCAGAACTTTTCATTTTACCAAGGAAAATTAAATAAAATATTAAATAAATTAAATTGAATAATAAATATTAATAATTAAATTAAATATTAATAATTAAATTAAATATTGATAATTAAATTAAATATTAAATAATATAATTTTTTCCTTCTATTGTTCTTTATTCATCAATGCTATAACTTTTACTCTAATATTCTACTCATTATTAGGGGAATACAATCTTCACTTAAAAGAGAAAAATAATAGAGAAAACATTACAACTAATTTATTTTCTCTGAATAATTAGTCCCTAAAGTAGTATTTGTTAGTAATTTAAGTAAGTTAATAATTAATATTAATAGTTAGTAATTATAATTCGTTTAGTTATAATTTTCTCCCTAATATTCCCTACTATTTTTTTTCCCCCTCTGTGACTAGTCATGCCAAATTATGACTTTTTTTCCCCTAACATATTTTGTAATTCATTTATAGTACTTTCTTCCGAGTTAATTATGATCTCCCAACATTTTCTCTAATTCCTTTTTTTTTCGATTAGATTGTTCTGCCAATAACGACTTTCCCTTTAATGTTCTTATGATTTGATAACACTTGCTTTTCTTAATTTTTTTTTATACTGAAGAGAAACGAATTTGCTTAAAACAATAATGATAATTTAATCTAGGGAAAAAAAAGTGTGCACAAAAGTTATTATATGCAAAGAATATTAATATACAGGCTGATTATAATTAAACTCCCATTTTCAAAATGCTGTAAAAAAAAAAGAAACACTCGTCACAATGAGTTCGAATTTGAACTGAAGACACTTGACGAATGGGGGAAACGGTACGGCATCAAAAAAGCTCCAAAATGTATTAATAGATGGCGCTGTAAGCGACATAAAGAAAGTGAATTCGGCTGTCAGTGATATTTTGAATCGAAATGACAACGTATTTGGTATGAGTTGCCCGTAGTGTTTAATCTGCTTGATTGTTTCGGTTTTTTATGGAAAAAATGACTTCCAAGTCATTCAACAGTTGTGACATTGTGAGTGGAAAGCTCATCCACCACGGCAAGGTGGATATCAAATTGGATGGAAAAATCGGCGAAACTTTTTTTTTTTTGTTGCCATACCTTTTTCCCTTCTTCAAATATATTTAGTTCTCATTGTGACGAGTGGTTGTTTTTTTACAACATTTTGAAAGTGAGACTTTAATTATAATCACCCTGTATAAGAAATTAAGATTATAATCGGTAGAATGGTAATTGGTGAATCCATCATATGAAATCTGTTTACATATAATTTGATAAAAAAAAAAACAACAATCTGAAGCTGAAAGTAAACAACATATGAAAATATCTGCAAGAATTCAATTTGATTTCGTATACTAAATGTAAATTTTCTGAACTCATGAAGCATAGGAAAAAGTTAAATTCCATGAAAAATAAACTAAGTAACAGTGAATTTCAATTTTGAACGATATTAGAAATATTCTTGTATGTTTAATATTGAAAAAACCCCATAAAATGGTCTAGATCTTAATATCTTATTTATGCAATAATATTTTGGCCTTACCTCACATCTCGTCCGATTAATGTTGGCTAAGTTCAGTCGAAACACTTTGTCCCTAGAAAAAAAATATCAATAATTAATCCATGTTTTTTTTTTTTCAAACATATATATTTAAAAAAAAAACACATTCAATACTACTAAATGAAAAAGAAAATCATAATTTTAAATAATTGGGTTTTTTATAAAGCCATAAAAATTATTGGCAGCCATATATATGATTATTTCTTTTGGCTTGATATTTTTTGTAAGGTATGCAATACAGAAATGTTAACAACTGCTTTGAAAATTATTAAAGAACCAATATTTGCTGCACATATTTAGTACAAAAAATGTTAACATGTTTAAATGTTAAACAAATGTGAACCAAAAAGTTTACATGTGAGAATAATAGTAAACACAAAATCAATAACTCATTATGTTTTTAATTTTTCACTCAAAAAGTGTCTATAGTGGGTCTAAATCTAATATAGACATATATATAATTTTATATGCGACCCGGGAGTTAGGATGCATTTCCAAAGGGGTCCGCAAGATCATTTGGGTAAGTCACCCTTGTAATAGATGTATGATCATCTGATAGATATTTGATAATAGATGATAGATATATGATCATCTAATATGGGCATATATAAAACTTTATATGAGGCCCGCCGAGTTGGGTTACATATCGCACTAGTAAAATAAATATTTTTTAATGATTTCATTTTTTTAATTTCATTTTTATTTATATATTTTTTATATTTTATGTTTAGTGTTCTATATTTCTTTACAATGTGCGTTTAGTATTATCATTATTATCTATGTTTACATGTAAGAATAAAAATAAACACAAAAAATAATAACTCATTATATTTCAATTTTTCACTCCAAAAGGTCTATAGTGGGTCTAAATCTAATAGGGGGATAGATAATTTTATATTGCATTAAGATGCAATTCCAAAGTGGCCCGCAAGATCATTTGGGTTGGCCACCCCCTGATTTAGATTGGTTTGGTTTGGTTTGTTGCTACGGTCATCTAGTGCACACATTAAGCCAAAAAAAACCGGGACCTACAGTTTAAAAGTGGATTCGAAACCATTACAACATCCATGGCTCCGCCGGAACTCGAACCCGAAACCTATGGTACCGAGGGCCAGAGCGCTAGCCACTCGGCCCCCCCTCCCCCTGCCCTGGTTTAGAAGTTGTCACGTTTGAGTAGCTATTGGAAGCCTTCATCAAAAGTTATTTAGCAAGATTTTAAATTTACTTTTCTTTAAAAGAAAAGAATGACCAGTTTCAGTTCTTTACATCCGTTCAGCACGCATGCGCCCTTCCCCCGAGAGTCATTGGGGCCCTTCCTCTAACGAGTTTCTTCGCTTCGCGGCGCCCCATTCCGGCGGGCTCTTAAGGGCCCAGGCCCTAACTCTCCTGTTATGAGGCCCCGGCAACAAGTCCACCACAGGAACTACTCGAGGGTAAAATTGCTTTTCGCTCGCCCTATCTTACTAATAAATAATGATCATAACTAAAAGAAGAAGATTCTTAAATTGCGAATCTTTTCTTTTTTGGGGAGGTGAATATTGAACGCTCCAAAAAGATTCCTCCAAAAATAAGGTCTGAAAAAAAAAAAAAAAAAAAAAAAAGAAAGAAAGAAAAGAAACTTTGCTTTCAGTCTCTCAAAGATTTTATTTCTGTTGGTTTTTTTAAAAAAATAATTTTGGGAACTCTTTTTATTTATATGTATATGCTACTTTGTAAAAGGATGGTGCAACTTTTAAAGTTTTCTTCCGCACTTTATAAGAATGAAATTGGAAAAGAAAATATTTTGGTGAAGGCAAGAAAATAGGTGCGAAATATCCGTCCATAAAAATATCTTATTATTTCGGCAGTGGAGACATTCTGATATTGAAATTCTGTGTTTTTTCCCAAACTCGGTAATTTCGAGGTAGGTGTTTGTGAATTACTTCTTTTCTACTTCTGATGTCACTTAATATTAGAAAAAATAACCTTGATCCTATGTTCGAAGGTACTTATGCTTCTAAAAGCAAGGGTGGCCAACTCAAAGGATCTTGCGGGCCACTTTGGAAATGCATCCTAACTCCGCGGGCCGCATATAAAATTATATATCCCCATATTATTTTTAGACCTACTATAGACATTTTTTGGAGTGAAAAAATCGAAACATAATGAGTTATTATTTTTGTGTTTACTGTTATTCTTGCATGTTAACATAGTTAATATAATAATAATGATACCAAACGCACATTGTAAAGAAAATATAGAACACTCAAAATGAACTATGAAAAATATATAAATATAAACGAAACAAAAAAAAAAAAATGAAATCATTTAAAAATATTTATTTTATGAGTGCGATATGTGTTTCTCCACTCTTTCATTTAGATTTTGCAAATCGATCTCAATTTGGATATTTTCTCATCGGAATGGGTGTTGCAAGTCGGCGTTTGACGCTTTTGTAGTGTCATAACATTGTAACTTTTGTAGTGTTTGTAGCGTGTTTCGTGTTTGTTCCATTTCATTTTCGGTAAAAACGATTCGCCGGTGTAAGTAGAACCAAAAGAGCTAACTTTGCGGTCATTCAACTAGGGAGTCTGGTTTGTTCTGCTATCAACAATCAATTGTGCGCATCTAGGGATGGTCACTGCGGTCATTTAAAGTGAAACATAGAATCTGTTATATTAGATGTTGCAAGATGTGCCTCGCATAATGAGTTCACAGAATATAATTTAATTATTATGTGCTCCTATTTGCAAACTCATAAATAAAACAGGCAATATATGCTATATATTCGACAATATTATTTTAAAATCAAATCTAATTTTTCATAAATTTGACAGTTAATTTTTGAATAGATGTATGCACACATAATGTATTTTTATACGTTAGTTTTCACTAATTCACTGTTTTCATTATAAAATAAATATCTTTTGTAAAAGTGTAGTAAATCTCACGGGCTGGAAAATGCTCAAGGCGGCTCAGTCCCACAGGCTTTGGTTCAGAGTCCCGGTAGTGCCATGGATGTTTGTAGTTGCTCTCTAATTCAACTTATAGTTAGTTCCACTCTAAACCGTAAGTCCGAGTCTACTAACACTGTTCGGCGTAGAGATAACAAACCTAATACTGCTAAATCCACATATTTTATACGTCAGAAAATTACTCTATGTACTATAAATAGGTTTATTTTCTTTAAAAACATTGCGACATTCCTTCCCTGTAATCAATTCCAAGTACATTCTTTGTTCGCAATCAATAAGAGCAGCCATATATATTTAATATAATACAAAAAAAAAAATTATACATTTATTGAGCAATGGATTAAGTGAAATTTAACTTTAATATTATTAAACAATTTTTTCATTTGCATCAAAAACCAAAATTATTTTTTACTCGGAATTTTGGAGAAAATATCTACTTTAGCTTATGTATATAAATGAAAAATATGTTTAACAATATAAAAAAATTAAATTTTACTTATTCCTTTGCAAAAACGTTATTACGCTCAGTAAACGTATAATGTTTTTGTATTAAATATATATGATATGAAGCCTTACAAAAATACAAGTTTTATATTAAACATAATATATATATATATATATATAATTTTAATATAAAATTCCTCTATTTTTTGTAGGCTTCATACCATCTTTCTTTAAGCTTTTTGATAGCATCACAAAATAAAAATATGTTTATAAGCAAAATAACCAGACATTTTCTCATAAGTTTCTTGTTAGTAATCTGCTTGCAAATAAAAATAATAAATTTAAATTTATCGCAATATACAATATAATGCACGACTATCATAAGAAACCTAAACAATACTCTAAGAATGTATATTTTGGAATTATATTCAACAATATATTTTTTGTCTGATCTACTCATATTCAAATTTTTTTTTAGTAAATTGTTTTGAGAATTCAGATTTTCAAATGAGAAACAGTCTAGACAGTAACAACAATAACCTTTCATAATAAGGCCTATATAACAATAAAATTTCCATTTGCGCATTCTGCTGTCTCCTTCCAAGAGAAACATTATAAATATACCTTAAAATATTCTACAAAAGACTTTCAGTACTGGTAGTGTCATAGATGTTAAGAATCCATTTAAATCGTAGGACACCGTCTAAAATGAATGCAGAGTGTTGGGCTAATAACTCTACCTCATCAAATGAAAACATCTCCCATCTTCCCACAATGGGACTGTTGCGCCAATGAAGGAGAAGAATACTATTATTGTGATTTCATGGCCGAGTGATTAGCTCTTTGGCCCTCCTACAACAGGTTTCGAGTTCCGACTCCCGTCGGTGCCATGGATGTTTGTAATGATTTGCCATCCAATTTAAACCATATCTCCCGGTCGAATATGACTGTAAAGCATTAAACTGACAACCCTACATCGTAAAAAGAAAGCATCTCCTGTCTCGAAATCTGCCAGTAGGCAGACGTCATTGGCACACCATGGGACTGTCGCGTCAATGAAGAGTTTGGTTTGTCGCTCTACGGTCCTCTTGTGCACACTTTAGGCTAAACAGACCGGGACCTACAGTTTAAAGTGGATTCCGAACCACTACAAACATCCATGGCGCCGCCGGGACTCGAACCCGAAACCTATGGTACCGAGCGCCAGTGCGCCATTCAGGCCATTCAGCATCAATGAAGAAGATTACTGGGACCTGATGGCCGAGGGACTAATT
Organism: Caerostris extrusa; assembly: GCA_021605095.1. Classification (NCBI taxonomy): domain Eukaryota; kingdom Metazoa; phylum Arthropoda; class Arachnida; order Araneae; family Araneidae; genus Caerostris; species Caerostris extrusa. Next base: position 12,619 of record BPLR01010356.1, on the reverse strand, counting down.
CTTTGGTTCTCGCCACCAGAGGTTTCGGGTTCGCGTCCCGGCGTTGCCATGGAATGTTTGTAATGCTTCGCAATCCAATTTAAACCGTATCTCCCGGTCGAATATGACTATAAAGAATTGAACTAACAACCCTACCTCGTAAAAAGAAAACATCTCCTGTCTCGAAATCTGCCAGTAGGCAGACGGCATTGGCACACTATGGGACTGTTGCGTCAATTAAGAAGATTGCTGGGATCTGATTGCAGACTGATTAGTTCTTTGGCCCTCGATGCCACAGGTTTCGGGTTCGAGTCCCAGCGTTGCCAGAAATTTGCCAGTTTGTAAAGGTTCTCAATCCAAATTAAAACGTAGCTTCCAGTCTAATGTGGCCGTCGAGTTTTTAGCTGAGCTGTTGTCACAAGTGCATTGTGTCAGGAAGGGATTACTTTGAAGGCGATGAAATAAATTTGGAAAAATAAATAAAGTGTTCTTGAAAAAAAAAATGGTCTTACTTTTTGGGTGCAGTAGTAATAAGGTCTACGCAACAATCTTTTAACAATGAAATTTCCATCTGCGCATTCTGTTGTCTTCTTCCCAGAGAAGCAATAAAGACGGCTTAAATTATTCAACAGCAAACATTTCGCGAGAGCAAATGGTTATGTACCAGAAAGCGTTTCTTTAACAGATAGTTGTTAAAACGGATGGCGCGATAATCAACTTAACCGTATTTTAATAACATAATTAACCGACGCAGCATTACGCGATAAATCACTGTAAAACTCGGGTGGGTTCCATCCAGTAAATGATGACGTGTGAGCGTATTAAATGAGAACAATAATATGTTAATGCGGTGCTTACGGAACTTGTACCATTTATCATTCTTTCGCCGCAGTTTCTACTCAAATTGTCAAACAGTATTTTGAATAGTAACATCGCAAAATATGTGTCGCAAGAGATTAACGTGGATATTTTAGGATAATTTTTAATATACTTTTGAATGAATACTTTTGCTTAGTATAATTTACGACAATTAGTCGAAATAATATCATTAGGACAACTTTGTTTTAAAGTGAGAATGATTGAAAAGCGATTTTAAAACACCATACTTTTGAAATATTTATTCGGAAAATTTTTTATGACAGTAATTAACTCGTGTCATAGGTTTCAGGTTCAATCTCAGGCGGTTCCATAGAAATTTGTAGTAATTCGGAATCCACTTTTAACCGTATGTCCCTGTCTAATATGACTGTTGTTGAGAATTGGGAGCTGGGCTGCCAATCCTACGCCGTAAAAAGACAACACCTCATGTTTTGGAATCTGCCAGTAGGCAGACTGCCTTGGCCCACCATGGGGTTGTTGCGCCATTGAAGAACAAGAAGGAGAATTTTATTTCATAAAATATAATAAATGACAATCTTGTATTTAATTATTAGATTCACAAATGCAGTTCACTTCAATGTCGGAGATTTTCAGAGTTCTCCAGTCAACGGCGAATCTAATTGCTTTTCTGTGGCAGACCTTTATTATCATACGTCGTGATACACAAAACCACAAGGTTCTCACTTTGTACACAGTCTGAATCTTCGGCTTGTTCAGTCACTTTCAGAAAAAGAGAAAATCTTCTTGTTGACTTGTCGCAGAACTGTCTTCTCTCCTTCTTCAAAAATCTCCCTTTTAGTTTTCTCACTTCTTATTGGAGGCGAGAAGTGCCCCTCTTCCTTATTCCATGGTCCCTCATCAATCACGTGCAACAACTCATGACATAGTCCATATTACATCTGTAATTTTTTCGACTAGGTCGTAGACAATTCGTAGGTCGAATAGACAATTGTTAATTTCATTTGGTCTCATTATCCATGACACTGTTTATCTGATGTCAGATTTGAAAGGCAGGTTGTTCTCATTAGTACAAAACACCGATTGCATGTAATATAAATATCCATAATAATGGTTAGCTGCTATTAGATTTGAGTGACAGGTTGTTATTATGCACTTGTTCAAGAATATACTCTTGGAACAGAAATGCTATATCGCTTCCCGTAACAATCTAACGGACGTCAGAGAAAAATTAGCTAACAACAAATTGCTGAGCTTAAAGGAATTCAAGTACAAAATTAGATAAAGTTCTCATTCCGGCATATCAAAGATGGCTGAATTGTGTAAGCTCAACATACTTCCTTGACAAAGATGGACGACATCTCACATTTTAAAAAACACAATATCATAGACTCACATTGATAAAAAAAGTGAAACAAAAACGGAATACATATTCACAAGATCTTGGAAAGATCATAGAGTCCATTTCCATAAACTTCATTGCAAAGATGGCCAAATTCTATACTAGTTTCTAGCTTAATCACGATAAAAGGCCTATCTCATTCCGAAACAAAAACGGAATACATATACATAAAAAAAAGAAGCACTTCTCATTGGCGTGGGCACTTCCTCAACCCATGGTCTATCACCCATCACGATGCAGCAACTCATCCCGTAGTCCATATTCCATCTGTAATTGCTTCAACTCTGGCATTGCAAAGATGGCCGAATTCTATACTAGCTCAATTTCTAGCTCTATTTTAGCTTGACTTCCTTGACAAAGATGGAAGACACCTCACATTTAAAAAACACAATATCCTCACCACTGTACAATACAATTCCAGCATCTTGGAAAGATCATAGACAGTTTCCATAAACTTCATAAACTTCACATTTCCCTAATCACGATAAAAGGCCTATCTCATTCGAAACAAAAAAATGGAATACATATACATAAAAAAGAGGAAGCACTCATTCCAAATTCAATATTTCACGAAGAAACGAAAACATCTCCAGAGCTTTATATGGAATCCCGCTACAAATACATAAGAAGAAGAAAAAAATCCTCCACATATCTATCTGTGAGAAGGAAAAACTTGGAAATCCTTTGGAAAACGTATTCTATTGCATCTATCTACTTATCACGGCAGAAATCCTATTTGCTTAAGACGGCCCCGGGGACTGCCTCGGGCCCGATATTCCTCTTTTTTATTATTCGAGGGGCGCAATATCATTCACAGGTGGTGCCGCTGAAAAAGATGTACACGCGTGTGTTTGGGGACTGTGAAGCGGAATTTTTGCTGTTGCTGCCAGGGCGGTGAATGCGCCCCTGCAAACAGGAAGGGAGGATATTGCATAATGGCACCGGGGCCATAACCCGATAAGATCTTCTCAGTCAGGAGAGGAGGTGTTTTGCGTCCTCAGGAAGATGAAACAGGAAACATGCTTTTTTTTTTCTCTTTTATTTTTAGAATGAATTTACTGGCACTGGGAGCCAATTTTGGACCTGCTGTGCTAAACTATTGCATAAGTCCAATAAAATAAATAAAAAAATCATAAAACATATTGAAATCTATAATTTATTCCATGCTTGTCAACTTTTGACATCTTTTTATCCCTTCCGATAGATATGTATTTACGTTTGTAAACGTCTGCTCGGGAATTTATCACTGTTACCAATAAACCCTGCAAAAATCGATGTATTTGCTGATTTCTTAAGAGAGACATCAATTTGGTAGTTCCGCTTTGCTTTTGCTTTTGGCGGCAATCGAAATTAAAACCGAAAATACCAAGGAATTTCTAGACCAGTGATGAAAGACTAATATCATTGTTGCCAATCAATCTACCTAAAGCCGATCTATATATTGACTTCTTAAGAGGGACAGCAATTCGGTGGTTCCCCCCCTGGATATTTGGAGCAATAGAAATTAAAACCGAAAATACCAAGGGGTTGGCATCTGTAGAGTTAGTATCACTAAAAATTTAAGAAAGAGTTATTTTCAGCTTTCACTTCATTGTACTCAACACTGGCGTAGCGGCCCGATGGCCAATTGGCTAGGGCTCTGGCCTCTGGTACCACAGGCTTCAAGCTCCAATCCTGGAGGTAGCAAGGATGGTTCGGAATACACGTTAAACTGGAGGTTCTGGTCTAATTAGCCCAAAGTGTACAAATAATGATCATATAGCGACAAACCAAACTAAACCATCATGCTGTAAGTATGGAAACATTCGAGAACAATGAACTGAGTTCTTTTTGATCAAAGGTTCAATGCAGTAATCAAAAAGGAATTTCTAGACCAGTCATGACAAACTGCTATCACTGTGGACTTCGCTTATTGGGTTTTGGTCCGAGCTCCTTAGTTCAGAAACAGATTAGGCCGCCTGACTCGTGATACAGTAGTAAAGCGCGCCGCTGGAGAGCATTAGGGCTGAGGTTCAATCCGCTGCCGGCATTGTTGTAGACACTGTTTGAAAAACGAGGTGACTCGATGGCGTTTGTGATAGTCAGCGTCTTGTCTTGTTAGCCAGACTACCTAGCTGGTGGCAGTTTTTGGCATTCTCCCATACGATATACAAATGCGGTGTAGTTGTCCCTAAAAAAGTCCTCCGGAAGGCCCTGCCCTCCTTCTTCAATGATCAAGTCAGACTTCTAACTACGGGGGCTCCATCACAACAGAAGCTGCCCTCCTTTCATTAGAACATACGGGTTGTGGAATTGTTCTAGATGCTACTGTCTATCCTCTTTTTTCAGCATCTTGGAGTCAAGTCACACTTCTACCTACAGGTGCTCCATCACAACAGAAGCTAACCCTATTCCCTCCATTTATGAGTAGATTACTCGTGGGGTGTCCGTCCCGCGTTGCCGAACATTGAGGATTAGTCACAGCAACAGATTAGGCCGCTGTCATACCCATTCGAATTGAAAAATGATGCCATATTATATAGTAGTGAATTCGTAGTCGAAAAATACGACAAAAGATAAATTTGATCTTATTATTATTATTTTTTTTAATGTTGGATATCTATTCCTCTTGCAAATTATCTCAGATTGGCATTTAAAAAAAAAAACACATTTTTTATTATCAGTAATGAGTATATTTCTTTTACTCAAAATTGACGACGTATATAATATTTATCACATTTGTCGGTGAATACAATGTTCATAGAATCAGCTTAAACAATAAAATGAATGTTTCGATTTCTTGGATATCTATTCACCACATTTTTTTTATTGTCACAAACGAGCACATTACTTTTATTCTAAACTGAAGACGCATATAATATGATTTGTACTAATCTGAACAACCTGTCACTCAAAATCTGATAGCAGATAATACATGTCATGGCTAATGAGACCTCATAAAATTAGCGATTGCCTGTGCAATCTTCATAAGTTGAAACAATTACGGATGGAATATGGACTACACAATGAGTTGTTGCATCGTGATTGGTGATAGACCATGGGCAGAGAAAGGTGACGAATCCAATGAGAAGTGGGGGAAGTTGAATGGTCCCAACCCCTCTTGAAGGATTTTCTTAAAGAGAGATATTTGGAGAAAAAGGAAAGAAAGAGAAAAATGAGAAAATGATCTCAGATTGGCATTTAAAAAAATACCTTTTATTACCACTAACGAGTGCATTTCTTTTATTGAAAACTGAAGACGTATATAATATTTATCACATTTGTCGATGAATACAATGTTCACAGAAATAGCTTAAACAATAAAATGGCGATGTTTCGAAATAAATAAATCCTTGCGTATTAGACAGAAAACAAAAAACTTTTTATAACATATTCAATGAAAAGATTTGTTATACTTAGTTTCCACTATTCAAAGATTCTTTTGTTTTCCCAAAGCCAAAACTGCGTTAATGTTTAAAAGAAACGCAACATTTTGATTTTCGCGAATAAACTTCTTTTTATGAATAAAGAGAATAGCAGTAGTAAATAAACAATAAACAGGCAGGAAACAAATCCTTTCTAATCTCATGCAAATGCACATGATGAGCATGTTGACTTTATATTTTCGTCGCTTTGCTTTTTTTTTTTTTCACGCTATTCTTTTTTTTTTTTTTTATTTTGTTTCTTGTCGTTTTTTTTTTTTTAAATAATATTTTCATAAGAAGAATTCACACTTAATATTCTCTATGAATTATTCAGCGGGGTGATTCTTCCTCCCCCCCCTCCTTTACACCTCCGTCCCAACTGATGGTTTTCCCTAAATTTTTTTTTTTTTTGCCTTTTGCCAAAATAAAGATATCAGCATATTTAAATTTCTCTAGTAAAAAAAAAAAAAAAAAAAAAAAAAAAAAAAAAAAAAGAATTCCAAACTATAAAAAAAAAAGACCCATCTTCGAAAATGGAACAAAAATGTAAGAAGGGGGGAAGGAGGGAGATCAGTATCCATAGGGATTAACAGCAGGGAAAAAAATAGCATCTGGCTCCTTTTTTCCCTATTGTTTTCTCTTCAACACGTTATTCCGGATGATGTTGTATTAAAATAATAACGTGAAATCTTGTAATCATTTCTCTCATCGTGTTTACGTAACACCCTCCACCCCCACCCCAATGCCGACCCCCCTCCCTTTCCTTCAGTAATTTGATTCCCCTGCATCATTCTTTATTTTTCAAAAAGCTATTGAATAAGAACTGTGAAATAGATTTTCCCCTCCTTATTTTCATTTAATTCGACTTATTCTAAAAATTGCAAAGGAAATAGAGAAAGAGAAAAAAAAAAAAAAAGAAAATATTCTGTGTCGTTTGGTACTTGTTGTCGTGGAAGTGAAGTGAATTAAGCGTTTCCTTCATCTAATTAAAAAAGTAATCCGGCTTATTAATTTAGAGAGAATGTATTTACTTTAATAAAGATGAAATTACTTATTATTATCTTCTTTACTTTTTTTTTTTTTAACGAAGAAGAATCTTATGAAATGAAAATTATCGATCAAGAAATAAATAACAAAAATAATAAATTAATTTAAAGAGAAACTAATCTATTTCACTTTTTTTTTTTTAATTCTAATAATTATAAGCAGTAATTAATAAGGATTTATAATCGGATCGTTTCTTTAAAATGATGAGCTTTTTTTTAACTGAAATGAAATATAAAATATAAATGAAATATATAAATGAATAATATATAAATGAAATGATATTTCAGAAGTGAAATATCTCTGTTCGAAACCAATAACTGCTGCAGAATACATATAGTAGTATTTTCCCCAGGAAAGAGGAATATATATTCTTAACAAGTACATAATAGCAACTTAGCACACAAATTTCACTGCAGACAACCAATGTTGTGGATATTTATATTACATGCAATATTTGTTTTGTACTGATGACAACAACCTATCATACAAATCTGATAGCAGACAATCAGAGTCATGGTTAATAAGACCTCATAAAATTAGCGATTGTCTGTGCAACCTTCATATGTCGAAACAATTACAGATGGAATATGGTCTACACAATGAGTTGCTGCATCGTGATTGGTGATAAACTATCGGCAGGGGAAGTGACGAATCAATGAGAAGTGAGGGGAGTTGACAGATCCCCCCCCACTCTTGAAAGATGTTCTTAAAGGGAGATATTTAGAGAAATAGATCTCAGATTGGCATTAAAAAAAATTCATTTTTATAACCACTAACAAGTAAATTTCTTTTATTGAAAACAGACGGCGTATATAATATTTATCACATTTTTCGATGAATACAATGTTCACAGAAATAGCTTGAACAATAAAATGACAATGTTTCAAAATAAATAAATAATAAAGTTTTATACAGCATTAAGATAGAAAACAAAAAATCTTTTTATTGCAGATATTCAATGAAAAGATTTGTTATACTTAGTTTCCACTATTCAAAGATTCTTTTTTTTTCCCAAAGTCAAAACTGCGTTAATGTTTAAAAGAAACGCAACATTTTGATTTTCGCGAATAAACTTCTTTTTATGAATAAAGAGAATGGCAGTAGTAAATAAACAATAAACAGGCAAGAAACAAATCCTCTCTAATCTCATGCAAATGCACATGATGAGCATGTTGACTTTATATTTCGTCGCTTTGCTTTTTTTTTTTTTTTTTCACACAATTCTTTTTTTTTTTTTTTAATAATATTTTCATAAGAAGAATTCACACTTAATATTCTCTATGAATTATTCAGCGGGGTGATTCTTTCGCTGCCTCTCCCCCTCCTTTACACCTACGTCCCAACTGATGGTTTTCCCTAAATTTTTTTTTCTTTTTTTGCCTTTTGCCAAAATAAAGATATCAGCATATTTAAATTTCTCTAGTAAAAAAAAAAAAAAAAAAAAAGAAAAAAAGAAAAAAAAAAAAAAAAAAGAAAAGAATCCGAAAACTATAAAAATGACCCATCTTCGAAAATGGAACAAAAATGTAAGAAGGGGGAAGGAGGGGAGATCAGTATCCATAGGGATTAACAGCAGGGAAAAAAATAGCATCTGGCTCCTTTTTTCCCCTATTGTTTTCTCTTCAACACGTTATTCCGGATCATGTTGTATTAAAATAATAACGTGATATCTTGTAATCATTTCTCTCATCGTGTTTACGTAACACCCTCCACCCCCACCCCCAACGCCGACCCCTCTTTCCTTCAGTAATTTGATTCCCCTGCATCATTCTTTATTTTTCAAAAAGCTATTGAATAAGAACTGTGAAATAGATTTTTCCCTCCTTATTTTCATTTAATTCGACTTATTCTAAAAAATTGCAAAGGAAATAGAAAGAGGGGAAAAAAAAAAAGAAAATATTCTGTGTCGTTTGGTGCTTGTTGTCGTGGAAGTGAAATGAATTAAGCGTTTCCTTCATCTAATTAAAAAAGTAATCCGGCTTATTAATTTAGAGAGAATGTATTTACTTTAATAAAGATGAAATTACTTATTATTATCTTCTTTACTTTTTTTTTTTTTTTAACGAAGAAGAATCTTATGAAATGAAAATTATCGATCCAAGAAATAAATAACAAAAATAATAAATTAATTTAAAGAGAAACTAATCTATTTCGCTTTTTTTTTTAAATTTAATAATTATAAGCAGTAATTAATAAGGATTTATAATCGGATCGTTTCTATAAAATGATGAGCTTTTTTAACTGAAATGAAATATAAAATATAAATGAAATATATAAATGAATAATATATAAATGAAATGATATTTCAGAAGTGAAATATCTCTGTTCGAAACCCAATAACTGCTGCAGAATACATATAGTAGTATTTTCCCCAGGAAAGAGAATATATATTCTTTAACAAGTACATAATAGCAACTTAGCACACAAATTTCACTGCAGACAACCAATGTTGTGGATATTTATATTACATGCAATATTTGTTTTGTACTGAGACAACAAGCTATCATTCAAATCTGATAGCAGATAATCAGAGTCATGGTTAATAACACCTCATAAAAATTAGCGATTGTCTGTGCAACCTTCATATGGCGAAACAATTACAGATGGTATATGGTCTACACAATGAGTTGCTGCATCGTGATTGGTGATAAACTATCGGCAGGGGAAGTGACGAATCCAATGAGAAGTGAGGGGAGTTGACAGATCCCCCCACTCTTGAAAGATGTTCTTAAAGGGAGATATTTAGAGAAATAGTTCTCAGGTTGGCATTTAAAAAAATTCATTTTTATAACCACTAACAAGTAAATTTCTTTTTATTGAAAACAGACGACGTATATAATATTTATCACATTTTTCGATGAATACAATGTTCACAGAAATAGCTTAAACAATAAAATGACAATGTTTCAAAATAAATAAATCCTAAAGTTTTATACAGCATTAAGATAGAAAACAAAAAAAAATCTTTTTTTTATTGCAGATATTCAATGAAAAGATTTGTTATACTTAGTTTCCACTATTGAAAGATTCTTTTTTTCCCAAAGCCAAAACTGCGTTAATGTTTAAAAGAAACGCAACATTTTGATTTTTCGCGAATAAACTTCTTTTTATGAATAAAGAGAATGGCAGTAGTAAATAAACAATAAACAGGCAAGAAACAAATCCTCTCTAATCTCATGCAAATGCACATGATGAGCATGTTGACTTTATATTTCGTCGCTTTGCTTTTTATTTTCACGCTATTCTTTTTTTTTTTTAATAATATTTTCATAAGAAGAATTCACACTTAATATTCTCTATGAATTATTCAGCGGGGTGATTCTTTCGCTGCCACTCCCCCTCCTTTACACCTACGTCCCAACTGATGGTTTTCCTAAATTTTTTTTTTTTTTGCCTTTTGCCAAAATAAAGATATCAGCATATTTAAATTTCTCTAGTAAAAAAAAAAAAAGAAAGAAAAGAAAAGAATTCCCAAACTATAAAAAATGACCCATCTTCGAAAATGGAACAAAAATGTAAGAAGGGGAAAGGAGAGGGAGATCAGTATCCATAGGGATTAACAGCAGGGAAAAAAAGCATCTGGCTCCTTTTTTTCCCTATTGTTTTCTCTTCAACACGTTATTCCGGATCATGTTGTATTAAAATAATAACGTGAAATCTTGTAATCATTTCTCTCATCGTGTTTACGTAACACCCCTCCACCCCCACCTCCAATGCCGACCCCCCACCCCTTTCCTTCAGTAATTTGATTCCCCTGCATCGTTCTTTATTTTTCAAAAATCTATTGAATAAGAACGTGAAATAGATTTTTCCCTCCCTTATTTTCATTTAATTCGACTTATTTTAAAAATGGCAAAGGAAATAGAGAGAATAAAAAAGAAAATATTCTGTGTCGTTTGGTACTGTTGTCGTGGAAGTGAAGTGAAAAGGGCGTTTCCTTCATCTAATTAAAAAGTAATCCGGCTTATTAATTTAGAAGAACGTATTTACTTTAATAAAGATGAAGTTACTTATTATTATCTTCTTTACTTTTTTTTTTTTTTTTTTAACGAAGAAGAATCTTATGAAATGAAAATTATCGATCCAAGAAATAAATAACAAAAAATAATAAATTAATTTAAAGCGAAACTAATCTATTTCGCTTTTTTTTATAAGCAAATTAATAATTCTCATAATTATAAACAGTAATTAATAAAATGTTTATAATCGGATCATTTCCTAAAATGATGACCTTTTTTAAGTGAAATGTAACATGAAAAAAAAAAAAAATATTTCAATAATTATAAAAGTATCAAGAACGTAGTGGATAATACGTAATTTCCGGACTGAAGTATTTCTGTTCGAAATCAATAAGAGCTGTAGAATACATATTGTAGCATTTTTCCCAGGAGAAAGGAATAGATATTCGTTAACAAGTACATAATAGCAACCTGTCACTCAAATTTGACAGCAGATTAAAAAACAGCAGTAGTATACAATATTTATCACATTTGTCGATGAATACAATGTTCACAGAAATAGCTTAAACAATAAAATTACATTGTTTTTAAAATAAATAAATCCTAAAATATCAGACAGCATTAAAACAAAAGAAAAAATACTTTTTTATTGCAGACATTCAATGAAAAGATTTGTTATACTTAGTTTCCACTATACAAAAGATTCTTTTGTTTTCCCTAAGAGTAATTCCAAAGCCAAAACTGCGTTAATGTTTAAAAGCAATGCAACATTTTGATTTTCGCGAATAAACTTCTTCTTTTGAATGAAGAGAGAATAGCAGTAGTAAATAAACAATAAACAGACAAGAAACAAATCCTCTCTGATCTCATGCAAATGCACATGATGAGCATGTTGGCTTTATTTTTCGTCGCTTTGCTTTTTTCAAGCAATTCCTTCTTTATTTTATTTCTTTCGTTTTTTTTTTTTTTTTAAATAATATTTTCATAAGAAGAATTCACACTTAATATTCTCTATGAATTATTCAGCGGGGTGATTCTTTCGCCCCATCCACCCTTTACACCTCCGTCCCAACTGATGGTTTTCCTAATTTTTTTTTTCTTTTTTCTTTTTGCCAAAATAAAGATATCAGCATATTTAAATTTCTCTAGTAAAAAAGAATTCCAAACTATAAAAAATGTCCCATCTTCGAGAATGTAGGGAGGGGGAGAAGGGAGAGATCAGTATCCAGAGGGATTAACAGCACGGAAAAAAGCATTTGGCTCCTTTTTTTCCCTATTGTTTTCTCTTCAACACGCTATTCGGATCATGTTGTATTAAAATAATAACGTGAAATCTTGTAATCATTTCTCTCATCGTGTTTACGTAACACCCCCGCCTCCCCCACCCCAACGCCGAACCCCCTTTCCTTCAGTAATTTGATTCCCCTGCATCATTCTTTATTTTCAAAAAGCTATTGAATAAGAACTGTGAAATAGATTTTTCCCTCCTTATTTTCATTGAATTCGACTTATTCTAAAAAATGGCAAAGGAGATAGAGAAAAATAAAAAAAAGAATATTCTGTGTCGTTTGGTACTTGTTGTCGTGGAAGTGAAGTGAATTAGGCGTTTCCTTCATCTAATTAAAAAAGTAATCCAGCTTATTAATTTAGAGAACGTATTTACTTTTAATAAAGATGAAGTTACTTATTATTATCTTCTTTACTTTTTTTTTTTTTTTTTTTAACGAAGAATCTTTTGAAATGAAAATTATCGATCCAAGAAATGAATAACAAAAATAATAAATTAATTTAAAGAGAAACTAATCTATTTCGCTTTTTTTTAATTTAATTCTCATAATTATAAACAGTAATTAATAAGGATTTATAATCGGATCGTTTCCTTAAAATGATGAGCCTTTTTAACTGAAATGTAACAAAAAAAATAAATATTTCAAAGAATTATAAAAGTATCAAGAACACAAATACATGGATAGAGCAATACGTAATGTGTA
>BPLR01010355.1:0-35381 GCA_021605095.1 Caerostris extrusa | reverse complement strand
CCATGTGGTGGTTTTCTGTAATTTGCATATTCTTCTTCAAGATGTGTGTGATAATTCTACAGGTGAAATTTTTATTTTAGAGTTCAATTTTTGTGTGATTCTGAATTATCCTTAATTTATGGACATGAGTGTAGATGCAAATCCTTTTCTGTTGGCATCACATTTATATATATTTGTTTTTATTGTTCAAAATATGACATGTGGGACTTTCACTAATTAGGTAAATTTGGATTGTTCAAATTATCACTAGTACAATAATTTTATTAATTTGTTTTAAAATATTTTGTTAAAATTTCCTCATTAGTATTTTTATGGAATTGACATATACCAAATTACTGGGAAAATAGTCAAACATTAATTATGTTTTATAAATTGAATATAATGAGCACATAATCCTAAACAGTCATTGCTAAAAATTAGGAAATGTAAAGTAAATATTAATTAGCTAATACTTTAACAAAATTATTTGTTAATTTTCGTTAGAAATTAATGTATATAAATATATTAGTTTCCTATGTAGTAAATTATTTTTTTTATTTTTCTTATCTATATATTTATTGTTATATATACACTATCTGGTATATATACAGCTATGCGCATATAGGTATGTGTCATCCGTATCTTATAAATTTTGTGGAGTCGACTATAAGATGCCGCCACATGAGTTCGAGAAAGGTGTGTTGGTTGAATTGCATCTTGCGGACTTAGGGAGATATCCGTCTCCGTAATATATATATGTGTTATATTCTCTATAGTCACATGACTTAAAAGTGGATTCCGAACCACTACAAACATCGATAGCACCATGGCACCGCCGGCATTCGATTCCGAAACCTGTGGTACCGAATGCCAGAGCTCTACACCCTCGGCCATTTCAGGCCCGTTTGTTCGGACTACTACTACCACACCACCACACCACACAGCTTAATGCTGAGTTGCACCTTTACTGTTCACTTGTCCAGACAACCTGGTGGCACTTATCCATGTTTCTCCCATACAATATGCAAATGGGCGTTAGGTACTTTCTAAAAGTCCCCATGAAAGACATTGCCCTAGTTCAGTGAAACGGAGCCAATTTATCACAATAGAAGTTGTCGCCTTCATCCCCCATCCATGAATATGCTACTTATGGAGTGTCCATCCCGCAGTTAAAGACACTGAGAATTAATCACAACAACATAAATATTAGTTATAGTTGTTATAGTTATTGATATGATTATGATGCAAAGTGTTTGAAGTTCCTGAATAGCAACATACCTGGATCAAAACTAAAATATTCAAATTAACAAGCTCTGCAATCTAAGATAATGACCAAGAATAACAGCCACACACCAACGAAGAGAAATATTTTTGGGAAGTTTTGAGTTTCTGTCAAAATCTTAGATTTCCCCGAAAACATTTGTTGAAAATTGTGATTGGCTTTCACTTTGCAAAAGGCTATTTTCATCTGAATGAACCGGAAACTTCGAGCTCTTCAAAACTTTTCAGAAGTTTAATGCATATTCAGAATGGAAGATCACATAAAAGTCCGAAAGTTCCTTTCATTTCAAATTTGAAATCGGAAACTTAAGTTTAACTGTAGAATGCATTACATATGCAGATTCGTAGCTGTTGGCATCACATGTATATAGTATTGTTTTTTATTATTCAAAATATGACATAAGTCTTTCACTAATTAGATAATTTAAACAATCCTAATTAATCTAAGGAAAAATATTTTGTTAATTTTGTTTTGAGATTTTGTTCACGCCCTATTTGTATTTTTATCGAGTTGTCATATACTACATCACAGAAGAAGCATATAAAACATTAATTATGTTTTACAAATTGAATATATTGAACATATAATCCAAAACTGCCATTGATACAAAAGGAAAAGACAATTTGAATTTTTTAATGCATTAAGAATATTATTTGCTATATTTCTAAATAATGTATATTAACTATTTATTTACTATATATTTAGTAAAAATATATATAGACAAAAAATATTTTAAAAAAATTCTCTTGGTTTATTTATTTTTGCTTTATAAATATATATATATATATTCGGAAACCATTATAAACCATGGACCCTGGTCTAATATGACTGTAGAGCATTGTGGGTAGGGCTGATAAACCTTAACGTAAAAGGAAAAACTGCTCCTGTCTCGAAATATACTCGTGAACATGGGGTTGTTGCAATAGTGAAGAACAGTACAATGTTATTGTAATCGTGCTTATCCCTATACATTAGCAAGAGTTCCCCCTTTTGCGTTCAAGTTAAATGGTTAGTAGGCCTCGACTCTCAAACGGAGAAGAAATATATTTCTCGCTACCTACGCGTGGCCTATTATCAGATTTTTGGTTTAGATTGGTTTGGTTTTGTCACTCTACGTCATCTTGGGAACACGAGGGCTAAACAGACCGCGACCTGTGGTTCAAAGTGGATTGCGAATCACTACAAATAGCCATGGCACCGCCGATACTAGAATCGAAACCTGTAGTATCAGCTTCAGGGCGCTTGCTACTCGACCATCAAGCTCCTTTCGGTTTATAAGTAGAAGTTCTTTCACGAATCTATAATTATTTGTCTAAATATTGTATTTGTGGGGTGTGTGTGCGTGTGTCAGTAAAGCTGCGAGTTCTCAAACTTGTACATGAAGTAGCTCAACGCAATCCACCCGGTTACAATTTGGTTTCCCAACACGTACACTACAACTATAGCTTTTGTTTCTTGATATCGACTCATTTTTGTCTATTAAAACAAGAATTATATATATTGAACTCGTTTAATTCTTTGCATTCTTTTTTTCCAATATTTACTTTCAAAAATCTCATTTTAGTGAGGGACATTAACAATTTTATCCATATTTTTATCCATATGTTTCTTTCGAATTTGTGTCTATTTATGCGATTTAATATTATAAAAACAACGATTTCTGTTTTTTTAATATATATATATATATGTATATAGGTATGTATTTCTGGTGTGCTATAATAAACAAGTAATATATAAAAAAAAAATTAAAGTCAATTCCTACTTTTTTCCTTATATTTGCAAAAAGTCCTTTTATAAATAATTTTCATTCATTTTTTAAGTTAAACTGGCACCATCTATTGCTAGAAATATGCAACTTAAATCTGAAAAAAAAAATAAAATTAATTAATTAAATTTAATTACTAAATTAATATGTAAATAACTGTAAAAACTGTATTAACATCCAGTGTCATCCACTACAAGTTCAAAAAATGTATTTGAACGTGAGTGGATGAATAAAAAGCATTTTATGAATGATTGAAAATTTAAACAAGACATATAGAGGGAGAGTGTGAACTAATAGAAGGAATTGAAAAAAAACTAGTTTCTTTATAAGAGAACATTTTAAAACTTTAAAATTCTACTCTGAAAATGTGATTTTCGGGCAGTTTTTATATGCATACCATAGTCTAAATTTTATTTTTAGTTAGAAAGTAATTACTCTAAAACTTTGAAACACAAATTTATTGTTCATTCAGTGAAAACATAAATCAAAAAATTTTCTATTCTAGTTAAAATGATTAATATAAAAGAGAAGTCTAGACTGGTTGTTCTTGCCAAGGCCCAACTCATTCATTTTAACAAACTATCTTGACGGTGGAAATGATTTTTCGAGGAATAGTTTCGTTAATGAAATACGACAACGAACAGATATTTTAACAGAAAATTATTTAGATAGCTTGCCCGATATGTTATGTGTAAATATATAATAATTAAACAAAACTGCTTGTTTAAGCCAATATAATTTGTGTGTATCAATTTCTACATTTAATGAACGAGCGGCCTGGAATGTCAAGTGGCTATCGCTCTGGCATTTGGTATCCCAGGCTTCAGGTTCAAATCCTGGCGGTGACATGGATGTTTGCGAGTGGTTCAGAATCCACGTTAAACTGTAGGTCCCGGTCTGTTTAACCTAAAGTTCAAAGAACGTTCCAAAATATTTCCTACAAATTACGTTATTTTATTGCTCCGTGCTTATTCCTACACACTGGCAATTTGATGTTCAAGAGAAATAGTTAATATACCTCGAGAATCTCACACAGAAATTAAATATATTTCGCGCACACTCCGCGTTGTGCGGATATAAGGTTTTCGGCTTAAAAGTGAAAATCCTTCCACGAATCTATAATTATCAATCCAACTATGTGGTATTTGTGCGTGCTTCAACCTGTGTCTCAAGTATCTTAACCCAACCACACCCAGTTACGATCTGGTTGCCAACCTGCGCACTACAACTCTAACTTTTTTATCTTGCTATACATATATTATTGTTGTTTTTATTGTCAAAAATGCATCTAGTTAACTACGTATCACACTTGGTTGAACACGTTTAGTTCTTTGCAGTTTTTTAGTTTTTACTTTGAAACATTTCATTTTAGTGGGTGAAATTAATAATTTTTATTAATTAAATTATATTAATTAATGGTTTCATTAATTGAATGATAAATAATAATTAATGAATGATTTCATTAATTGAATGATTAATAATTAATGGGTGGTTTCATTAATTAAATCAGGTTTAATAATGAATTTGTTTCTCACGAGTTATTATTTTTTCGAATCTGTTTATACGATTTGTTACTAAAAAAATAACGTAAAAAAAACGTAGAGAAACAAAATAAAAAGCGTTGATAACAAAAATAACGTAGTAATAAATATATAATATTTTCTGTTTTTGTGTATTTCTGATTTTCGACAATTAAAAAAAAATCTTGTTCTTTTATAATAAGAAATTTTAGAACTTTAAAATTCAACACTTAAAAATGGGAATTTTGAAATTTATTTTAAATACATCTCATAATCTAAATTTTACTTTTAGTTAAAAGGTTATTACTCTAAAACTTTGAAGCATCAATTTTTTTTGTTCATTCAGGGAAAACACGAATCCAAACTTTTCTATTCTAGTTACAGTGATTAATACAACAGAGCAATCTAGACTGTTTGTTTTCTTCAAGGCCCAACACATTCAATTTAACAAAATGTCTTGGTGGTTGAAAGGAAGCTAATGAATCTCTTTCACAGCTAGCTTAAATTACAACATCAACAACCCCATCACGTTTCAAGGCATTTAGAAAAGTTAAAAATAGTTAAACTCTCTCCTTAAAACTGTTACATTCCTAGAAGTAAAATTTTGATGAATAGTTTCTTTAATGGAATACTGCAAAGAAAATAGATTTTAAAAGAAAATTATTTCTTGTAGCTTACTCGATATGATATGTGTAAATATGTGATTATTAAACAAAATTGCTTATCTAAGTAGAGAAATTAAGTATATTCTAAGTATATATAATTTCTGACTTTAATGATCTTTCGAAAATGTTTCTTACAAATTATACACTGAATGACAAAAGTCATGGGATACCTCTTAATATCGTGTCGGCCCTCCTTTCGCCCGGCGAAGTGCAAAACTCGACGTGGCATGGACTCAACAAGTCGTTGGAAGTCTTCTGCAGGAATATTGAGCCATGCTGTCTCGATAGACGTCCATAATTGTGAAAGCGTTGATGGTGCAGGATTTTGGGCACGAACAGACCTCTCGATGATGTGCCATAAATGCTCGATGGGATTCATGTCGGGCGATCTAGGTGGCCAGATCATTCGTTGGAAATGTCCAGAATGTTCTTCAAACCAATCGCGAACAGTTGTGGCCCGGTGACATGGCGCATTGTCATCCATAAAAATCCCATCGTTGTTTGGGTACATGAAGTCCATGAATGGCTGCAAATGATCTCCAATTAGCTGAACATAAGCATTTCCAGTCAATGTTCGGTCAGTCGCACCAGAGGACCAAGTCCATGCCATGAAAACAGCCCACACCATTACGGAGCCACCATCAGCTTGAACAGTGCCTTGCTGACAGTTTGGGTCCATGGCTTTGGGATCTGGACCAACCGTACCATCAGCTCTTACCAACTGAAATTGTGACTCATCGGACCAGGCCACGGTTTTCCATTCATCTAGGGACCAACCGATATGCTCACGTGCCCACGAAAGCGATGTCGTTCTGTCAGTAAAGGCATGCTCGGTCTTCTGCTGGAATAGCCCAAGAAAGCCAAATTTCTCCGCACAGTTCTAACAGACAAGTCCCTTGTACGTCCCACATTGATTTCTGCGGTTATTTGACGCAGTGTTGCTTGTCTGTTAGAATTTACGACTCTTTGCAGACGTCGCCGGTCTCAGTCGTTAAGTGCAGGCGGTCGACCACTGCGCTGTCCATGGTGGGATGTTATGCCTGAAATGTCATACTCTCGGCACACTCTTGACACAGTGGATCTGGGAATATTGAATTCCTAACGATTTCCGAAATGGCATGACCCATGCGTCTAGCTCCAACTAACATTCCACGTTCAAAGTCCGTTAATTCCCGTCGTGCGGTCATCATCACGTCAAAACCTCTTCACATGAATAACTTGAACAGAAATGAAAGCTCTGCGAAAGCACTGCGCATTTATACCTGTTCTACGCGATGCTACTGCCATCTGAAAATTTGCATATTGCTATCCCATGACTTTTGTCACTTCAGTGTATACTATAAAACAACATCCAAATACTTGCATCTCATTTTATTCTATGAAACTTTATATCAAAAATCATATGATACCTATAGGATATCATATGATTATCACATTAATCACTGCACATATCTCTTCAAGGATTTGGAGGACCATTTTGAAACAGAGTGTTTCGGGCAAACCTCGTGAAAATGCTGTAGCGGAATTTAAACTTGTTGCCATGAATGTTTTTTTTAATAATTTTATCCATATATTTTCATGTTTCTCATGAATTTCTATCTATTAATATGATTCACTATTCTGAAAACAACGCCTTCTGGGGATTTTTTCTAGCTTTCTTTTAATAAAAATAACAATCTAGTTCCATTATAGTTGAAAATTGTAGAACTTTACATTTAAAAAAATAGGAATTTTGGGACTGTTTTTAAATATGACATATTATAAACTCATGTTTGTGAAAATTGCAACACCATGAAGGAATCGTCATAATTGAATAAAATTTAAATGTGTATTCAATTTTATTCAATTATGACGATTTGAGTGGTAGTGGTACAAATAAATGATTAAATGTTAAAAGCAAACAAACAATAACAAGAGATCGGAATCAGTATTTTTGTGTAGCCACCACGCGCCGCAATAAGTGTTGCTACACGACATGGCATGGAGTCACACAAATTTTGAATGTCTGCCTGAGGAAGAGCATTCCATGTTGTTTGTATGCGCAACCAAAGTTCGTCTGCAGAAGCAACAGGACGAGGATCACGAGCGAGACGCCAACCAACGAAATCCCACACATGTTCAATCGGCGACATATCCGGGGAATACCCAGGCCAAGGAAGAAGCTGTACCTGCCGCATTGCAAAGAAGGATTGAACAGTCCTAGCGATATGAGTGCGGGCATTGTCCTGTTGAAATACAGCGCCTGGCAAGCTTTGAAGGAAGGGAACAACTTGGGGCTGTAGAACTTCACTGATGTACCGGTTGCTCTTCTGATTGCCCACAATTCTTAGCAATTGAGATCGTCCATGATATGCTACGGCACCCCAGACCATAACTCCGGGTGTTCGTCCACTGTGGCGTTCAATAATGCACTCCGGAAGGTGGCGTTCACCGACATAGCGTCTGACACGAATGCGGCCATCATGGTACCACAAATTAAAGCGGGATTCGTCAGAAAACACGACATGCTGCCAATCAGCACGCCAGTCTCTATGCTGAGCGGCCCATTGTAGCCGCAGGCGGTGATGGTTTAGCGTGAGAGAGATTCTACATAAAGGAGTCTTTGAGCGCAGTCCACGGTGCAGCAGGCGTCTACGAATTGATGAAGCACACAATGAAACACCTGTAGCTATTGACCACTGTGCTGCCAATTGTCTAGAGGAAGCTGTACGGTCCGTCAGTGCCATGCGGAACAGGTGTCTATCATCGCGTGCTGACGTCACATTTCGGGGTCCCCTCCCGGAATTCCGAGTTGTCCGACACTCGTCCGTCCACTGCTTCCAACGACGCATCATTGTGCTGCTGTTACGCTGCACACGAGCGGCTACTGCACGATAAGACAACCCAGCTTCACGAAGGGCGATGATTCTCCCCCTTTCAAACTCTGTAAGTTGTTCAAATCTCGCTCTCTTTCGTGGAAGAGGCATAAGTAACGATTGAGCTAACGTTTACCACTAGCAGATAACCACCTATAACCATACACGCCTTGCTACAGCCGTCTATTTATTCGGATCCATCCGCCGTTCAGAGAGCGCTGCTCAGTATACGCATGCGCAATGGATTTGAAATTCTAATCATTTGCATATCATGCGGTAATTTGCATTTCCTGAAAATTTCAGCTCACTCGCGTAAGTCCTTCATGGTGTTGCAATTTTCACAAACATGAGTATTATTCTTATTTTCAGTTAGAAAGTAATGACTCTAAAACTTTGTAGCACAAATTTATTGTTCATTCAGGGAAAACATGAATCCAAACTTTTCTATTCTATTTACAATGATTAATACACAAGAGAGCAGTCCAGACGGGTTGTTCTCTCAAAGGAAAAAACACATTCAATTTAACAAACTGTCTTGGTGGTTGAAAGGTGGCTAATGAATCTCTCTTTCACAGCTAGCTTAAATTACAACATCAACAACCCCATCACCTTTCAAGGCAGTTGGAAAAGTAAAAAATAGTTAAACTATCTCCTTGAAACTGTTAAATTCCTAGAAGTAAAATTTTGATAGATAGTTTCTATATTGAAATACTACGAAGGAGACATATTTTAAGTTTTTTTTACCATATCAGATATGATATATGTAAATATATATTAATTAAGCAAAATTGCTTAATTTAAGCCTAAAAAGTAATGTGGGTATTTAATTTCAGTTTTTAATTAACGGTCCGAATTATTTATTATCATTTATGTATTATAAATAGCTTTTTAATTGCAAAATCTTTTGTGGTATCTATATTTTTACTTATGGTATGGTACTAGATTTTATTTGACTATAATCTATTAAATCATTAATATTTATCATCAAAGTATGTCGACAATGATTATTTAAACCTTCAAGATTTCATTAAAAACAGCCCATTAAACAAGTTTTATTTAATAACAGTAGTTGTATATAGACTCTATAACCAAAATGTCCTGTTGTTGTTTCTTATTCCACATGGTAGACAGAAACATCTAGACTAAGTCCAAGAACCCGTGCAGTCTCATGGCAGAAGGGAAGGGGGGCAGTTTCTGCTGTGATGAAACATCCGTAGCTAGAAGTCTGATTTGGCTATGTGAGGCTGATTTTTAAGGGGTAGGGGTGTAAAGGGGTGTAGGGGCGATAACCCAATGCTCTGCAGTCATATTAGACCGGAACATATGGATTAAAGTTGATTCCACTACAAACATCCATGGCACAACCGTGATTAGAACTCGAAACGAGCTACAGAGAGCTAGTCACTCGGTCACCATGCCCCTTTTTTTCCTTAAAAATGTTTGTCAATATATTTTTAAAAGAACCATGAAGATATACAATATTTTACCTAACCATACATTAATAATCATGAAAATGATCTGCTACTATACAAGACGCTATATCACACACAAAAAAATATAATAAATATTTTTAATGTAATAAATAGTTAAAAAGTCATTAAAATGCAGACTGCTCCATACAGGTAACTATAATAAATAAAAATATAAAGTCAGTCAGTCATTATGCCCCTATGTTTTTCTTAAAAATATTTGTCATGCTATTTAAAAAAAAAACTATGAAAGTTTGTAATATTTTATCAAACCATATGATAATAATCATAAAAATGGTTATATTACAAAATAAAACTATAATAAATATTTTTAATATAATAAATAATTAAAAAGCAGTAAAATGCAGAATACTTCAGACAGTCAAATTAACTATAATAAAATTTAAAGATAAATAAAGATTCTTTTGATATTTGATTAATAACTCTTTAGATTAAAAAAAGTTCTCAATTGGCACTCGAATGATCACATAAATTAAATTTGAGCACTTCTTAAATTAATAAGACATATACAACTAAGTTTATGTTATTGAAGTATGTTCTATATGAAAATTAATTTAAAAAAAAAAATCATATGAATTTTTAATTTTTGATGTTTTGAATTTAGAAGAAAAGGATGAAATACTTTAAATTCTAACTAAAATTACAAAACTTTTTTTCTATCAAATAAATGTTTATGAAAAGTAATCTGTGAGATGAATTTATTTTATGTTTTTACTGCATATTATCAAAATATTTTCCTTTATGAATTTATCATATGCGGTAGTAATTTTTCGCACTGGGCAATAAATTTTTCAAGTATGTCTCAAGAGAAAATTGGGGAAAAATAATTCTTAATTAAATGCGCCAAATAAACTAATGTATATAAAAACTGAATTAAATAAATTTGATCAAACGGAAAGTTCATTTTTTTTAATTATGTTATGTTTATTTTATAACTGAAATTAAATAAAATATATGGTGCAAATGCAATTTATTTAGTGTTTTTAACATCATTTTTAATTGGCTATACTGTTGAAATTTTACAACTGTATTTTTATAATTAAAAAAATTATAATACAATATTTTTAAAGCAATGCATGAAATTTATTTTTTAACTCTTACAATAATAATAATAATAATGAATATCCTTAATAAAGTTAAATTTGCGAAAAAAATCGTCTTCTTATAAGCTTCAATTAAATACATTAAATAAGCTAATGTTTTATGAAAACTAAATTAATTTTCGTTTGATCAAATTTAATATATTTGTTTTTTAATTATGTTATGTTTATTTTATATTCCTAATTAAAAAAAAAATATTTAGTGCAAATGTAATGTATTTATTGTTTGAACAGTTTTTTATTTGGCAATACTTTTTAAAATTTTACAACTGATTTTTATAATTAAAAAAAAAAAAAAAAAACTACAATATTTTTTAAAGCAATACAGAAACTTTGTTTTGAATCTTTTATAATAATAAAAATAATAATAGTAAAAGTGAATAACTTTAATGAACTTAAATTGCGAAAATAAAAAAAAAAAAGTCTTCTTATAAGCTGCGATTAAATACAATAAATAAGTTAATATGTTTTATGAAATTGAAATTAATTTTCATTTGATCTAATTTAATTTTTTGTTATTTTTAATTATACTATGTTTATTTTATAATCCTAATTAATTAAAATTATAATAAAAACGTGACGTATTTATTGTTTTTAATACCCTTTTTTTGGCAATTGGCAATTTGGCATTTCTGTATTTTTACAATTGAAAATAATAAATAAATACCATACAATATTTGTAAACAAATACATGAAATTTATTTTGTAACGTTTATTATTATTGTCTAGTAACGTTATTTAATTTAATTATTAACGTTGTTTTGTACCGTTATTTAATTTGTTATTTTTATGTTTTAATTATAATCCTAATTAAATAAAATATTTAGAGCGAAAATGACGTATTTATTGTTTTTAACACCATTTTTATACTTGCCAATTTGCATGCAGTTTGGCATTTCAGTATTTTATAATTGAAATAAATAGATAAATAAACACAATATTTGTAAAGCAATTCATGAAATTTTTTTTGTAACGCTTATAATTTTTTTCTGAAAGAAACATAGCCTAATAACATAAACTTCTCAATTTTTATGAAAAATTATTGAATGTTGATAATTTTGTTTGAATTTTTTTTTTTGCAATATATATCGTATCGTTATTAGCGCAACAGCCTCATGGTGGGCCAAGACCATCAGCCTAATGCAGATTTCGTACAGATGTTTTTCTTTTTTAGAGGATAGGGTAGTCAGCACTACGCCGAACGCTCTACATTAATATTTAACTAGAACGAACGGCTTAAAGTACATTCCGAACCACTACAACCATACATATCGCCACCGGCATTCGAACTCGAAACCTGTCGCACCGAGCGCCAGAGCGTTATCCACTAGGTCATCAGGACCCACAATATATGTGACATCATCATCATCAATGACGCAACAGCCCCATTGAGGGCCAAGGCCATCTGCCTGCCGGCAGAATGGAGTAGTCAGCCCTGTGCACAATGCTCTTCAGCAATATTAGTTCGGGACCTATGGTTTAAAGTGGATTCCGAACCACCACAAACATCCATAGCATCACCGGGACTCGAACTATAAACCTTTGGCACCCAACACTAGAGCATATTATATATCTTTCATTTATTTAAATTCTTAAAACAATTAAATTAAAAAAAACAAATTTAAATATTTATATTAAAAATATTAATTTCCTTTTTTTTTTTGTGAGGTAACTTTAAAATAAATTCTTATCTAATTAATTATTCCCCATTTTTCATATATTCAAAGATTTATGAAATTACAGATATTACGAAAATACAATTTAAATAATTATTTTGAAAATACAAATTCCTATTGCACAGAATAACCACTCAGCTAACAATAATTGCTCTTTATTCAAGAAATACAACTAAAAAATACATTATCTCTTATCATAAACACCTTATTCAAAAACGCAATTAATTCAAATTAATTAATAGTATAATCTATATACCTAAATAAATGGACTGAATCAATTAATTTTCTCTTTCAAGGCACAATCTTCAGATTAACTTCAGAAAAAAAAAAAGTGAATTATTTTGAAACTTTTCAAAAAAATTAAGCATGAAAACTTGTTTAACGGCATTGACGAAACTCAACTTTTATTTTCAAACTTATCTTTAATTAAATATATAACACCCATTTTAAACAACATATAGTCTCAAAGTGTTTGAAGGTTTTATTTAAAAATGTTACCGCTAAGACATTTTTAGCGTTAATATTTATTTGGTAGATTCATTCACACGATAAATTAGAGAAATAATTGGTTCTTAATAAAATAATGGTTATATTATTATCAGGTTATCGCTAAGGTTTGATAAATTTTTGAAAAGTGGATTCTTTGAACTAGAATGCATTTTAATTATTTTCTAGGTTTAAATATTTCTGTAAAAGGAATTATTGATTTCCTAATTTGCATGTGGAAAGCAAATTGCTTTTGTAAAAGTTAGAATTATGGAAACATTAATTTTTAAATGTTTAAGTTAAGGAAAAAAATCTATTTTGTATTAATTAATAACTAAAATTTTAATTAAACATTTTTGCTTAATGTTTTAATACTTAATTATTAACATTTAAAACGCATTTATATAAATTTGAAGAATTTCTTTTAGCATTGCATGTTGATCGAATTTTGTATTATTATTTTTAAATTCTGGCTTTATTAAATATTTATTACATTATAATAAAAGCACATATATGATGATGTCATTTTGCAATATAAATTACAATAAATACATATGGATTATTAAATTAAAGATAAATATGTGAGTAAATCAGTAACAAAAGATTGGAAACTTTCAGTCATTTTCTCTATGATATAAAATATATTTCTTAAATATTTATTTATGATTTATATTTCTCCTTCGGTCGCCTGATGGGCGAGTGGCTAGCGCTCTGGCACTCGGTACCGGTTTCGCCTTCGAGTCCCTGCAGTGCCATGGATGTTGTAGTAGTTCGGAATCCACTTTAAACCGTAGGTCCCGGTCTGACATGATCGTAGAGTGTTGCGGAGGTATTGTTACTGCGAGTTCGTAGCTTTCCTTCCAGTTAGACTTACCTCCTGAATAGTGCTAGGTGAGTAAGGTTTCTTTTGTTCCAATGCAGCTAGCAAACACTTAGACCGCAAGGTCTTGAATGCCTTAAGGCAAGCGCTGCACAGACGTTACTCACTTTGCATTATCCAGGGGGCGCGTGTAACTTGAAGATACGGACGCGAAGTAACAATGCCTCCACAACGCTCTACGATCCTATTAGGGCCGGGACCTACTGTTTAAAGTGGATTCCGAACCACTACAAACATCCATGGCACCACCGGGACTCGAACCCGAAACCTGTGTTACCGGGCGCCAGAGCGCTGCCACTCGGCCATTCAGACCCCAGGTGAGTAAGGTCTGTGCAGCGCTTGCCTTAGGGCATCAAAGACGGTCTGTTTGCCAGATGCATTAGAACAAAAAAATTTTTTTTTTTCTTCATTGGCACAACATTTCCATGGTTGTCAAAGGCAGTCTGCCTACTCGCAGATTCCGAAGGATGAGTTTCTTTTTTGCGGGTTAGAGATGTCAACCCTACGCTCTACAATTATATTAGACCAGAACCTACGGTTTACAGTGTATTCCGAACAGTTATAAATACCCATGGCACCACCTGGTCACGAAATCAAATCCACTGGCACCGAGCGACAGAGCGCTAGTCACTCGGATATCAGATCCCCGAGTTTTATATCTAGTGAACAAAAATTAATTATATTGCTAATTATTATAGAAATAATGGAATTTTTAATAATTAATAATGTTAACTTTTCCAAGAATTGTAAGAATAAAAGTTATATATATTCATACAAGCTCCAAATAAATACATCGAATGAATATTATATTATTCACAAAGAAATTGAAATAATTAATCGTATATTATTAATACATTTTTAATTAAATTAATTAGAAAAACTATATTCCATTATTTGTCATCGAAAATACTTTTTTTTTTGATATATAATAGGTTAAAAAATATTTTATAATTAGAGGAACTATGGATTTAGAGGTTTATCTAATATTTATTCCTATTACATTATGATATCAATCAATTAATTCAAAGTGTATAAATGTAAGAATTAACGAATTCGTAAGTAAATAGTCTTTTTATGCACTAAAATTAATAAAATGCATTGGAGAAACCTTTATTAGTAAAACTGAAGAAAGAGCTCCCATCTCCATCGTAGATACAATCAATTCAAAAAATTGTTTGTTTTACTTTTTGTTGGGGTTATTTTAGAGTCGTTGCATATTATCATAACGCGTGCAGGTGTTTATATATGAATACATTTAAGATACATTATTGATACAATGGATGTTACATAATATACAAAATACAAAAAAAAAAGAGAACCTAATAGATAATTTTTTATTAAGATCGCATATTTATTTTTATCAATAAAAAACTTTAATGATCAAACATAATTTGCTTAAAAATTGCAATTATTTAATATTGTAATTAATACAAGCAAATATCAGACGATTTTTCATTAAAGATCATTCAATTGGATACAACGAATGTTACATAAGACATTAAATACAGAAAAAAAAAAAATTAATACGTAATTGTTTATTATTTTCCTATATTTATCATTATCAGTAAAATAACTGTAAAACATGATTTGTTTAAATGTATTTAATTATTCAATTTTGAAACATGTAAAATCAGACGAATATATAACAAAGCTACATTATGGATACAATTAATATTACATAAAATATTAAATAGAGAAAAGAAACTTAATAGGTAATTATTTATTAAGATCACATATTTATTTATATCAATAAATAACTTTTAAGCAAGTTATGTTTTACAATTAAAAATTGCAATTATTTAATTTTAAAACAAGTAATTGTCAGACGAACATACATTAAAGATACATAATAGATACAATTAATGTTACATAAGATATTAAATACAGAAACATAGAAATTAATAGGTAATTGTTTTTTACGATCCTATATTTATTTTTGTCAATAAAAATGAAATTGTAAAACATAATTTGTTTAAAAAATGACAAGTATTTAATTATAAAACAAGTAAATGTATCTTTAATGTATATTCGTCTGATATTAGAGGGACAGTTAATGTTATGTAGGATATGAAATGCAGAAAAAGACAACTAAATAGATAATTGTTTATTAAGATCACGTATTTCATTTTATTAATTAAAACACTTTAATTGTAAACATAATTGTTTAAAAATTACAATTATTTAATTTTAAAATAAGTGCATATTAGACGGTTATACAAAAGAAAAAGACTTATTTGTAGATGAAAGCATATTAAAAATTAATCATTCCTGTAAAAGTATGATTTAATGAAATCATTGTTTAAAAAAACTATGATCATTTATCTCAAGGACAAAAAAAACAATCAAATATTTTTGAAAACTTTCGGCCTTTAATAATGAACATGGTAATATATAACAACTGATAAATCGAAATACCAATACACTTGAAGAGGCCCTGTTGATTTTAAATCAGAAATGCCAAAGGCTCCAGAAATTTATCAACCGGATCTTGCCAATATCACCTGCAGGAAGTTATGGGACTCCATTTTAAATTAGTGATAAACCAGCGAGTGTGTATCGATTCTCTTCTGTTTAATTTGGCATTACTGAACTCCGGCCGTATGTCACATGGGTCTGATTTCTGTTTACTTTTCAATCACCGACGTTTAGAAAGTTTGACTTGGCGTCTAATAATATAACTCGGCATGTTATTTTTCTGAAAATAATTGAATTTCAAAAATACTAGAAATATTATTAATGACTGTTATGATTAATTTCTGCCGTTACCACTTATATAATAAGTTGTTTTGACACCTTGATTCTTTTATGTTGCTTTAAATTTATTTTATAAAATACTGGAAAATTCGCTAACAATATGTTGATAATATCTAAAATCACTTGATTGCTGCATTCCACTAATAGGATACCAAAGTTATAAGATATTTTTTTTTTTTTTTTTTAGTAATATGTGTTGTTATCTTGTTATAAATGTGGCTAATTTGCGTTTCCTTTACAATTATAAATTTTGCATTGTCATCATGGAAGTATGTATTTTAATTTGTCTACTAACAGTGAAATACAAGAAAATTATATTAAAATAATTATTTTTGGAAATGTGTGTTTTTTGCTGGTTATAAATGTGATTAATTTGCATTTCCTTTAACAAATTTTTGAATTTGTCATTGGTGAAGTATGAATTTTGAATTGATTCACTTGAATTCGTCTACTAACAGTGAGAAAAATAATTTGTCTTTTTTTTTTTTTGGTAAGTGTTTTTTGCTTTTTATAAAGTGTTAATACGTGTTTCCTTTACTTTACTACTTTACTAAATTTTGCGTTTGTCATCGTGAATTTGTTTAAATATTGCAATTACTTCGTTTTAAAAACAAGTCCATATTAGACGAATATACAAAAGAAAAAGACTTCTTAATTTCTAATAAACTTTCACTAACTACAATTTTATAAACTAATAAATCATTTATGTAAATGTGTGATTTAATAAAATCAATTTTTAAAAAAAAAAAAAGTTTAGAAATAATTTTTATCTCAAGACAAAAAAAAAAAAAAAAATAACGAGCATTTATTTTTTGAAAGCTCTCTGCCTCTAGTAATGAACACGGTAATATATAACAACTGATAAATCGAAATATCAATACACCTGAAGAGATTGATTTTAAATCAGAAATGCCAAATGCACCAGAAATTTATCAACCGGTTCTTGTCAATATCACCTGCAGGAAATTATGGGATTCCATTTTAAATTAGTGATGAACCAGTGAGTGTGTATCGATTCTCATCTGTTTAATTTGGCATTACTGAACTCCGGCCATGTGTCACATGGGTCTGT
The DNA here is from genome assembly GCA_021605095.1 of Caerostris extrusa. Lineage (NCBI taxonomy): Eukaryota > Metazoa > Arthropoda > Arachnida > Araneae > Araneidae > Caerostris > Caerostris extrusa. Next base: position 17,857 of record BPLR01010355.1, on the reverse strand, counting down.
TTACTGTTTACTTTTTCAATCACCGGCGTTTAGAAAGTTTGACTTGGAGTCTAATAATATAATTCGATAGATTATTTTTCTGAAAATAATTGGATTTCAAAATGCTGGAAATATTATTAATGAATGTTATCATTAATTTCTCTCGTTACCACTTACGTAATGTTATTTTCGACACCTTCATTCTTTTATTTTATTTTAAATTTGTTCTGAAAAATTCACCAACAATATGCTGATTAAAATATCGAAAACATTTTTATTGTTGTATTACAACATTAGTGGTGATTTTTCTTGTTTTAATAATATGTGTTTTTTGCCTGTTATAAATGTGGCTAAATTGCGTTTCCTTTTACTCTTATAAATTTTGCATTTGTGGGAAGTAGGGATTTTAAATTGGTCCATTTTAATTGGTCTACTAAGAGTGAGATAGAATAAAGTGATAAAAAATAATTTGTCGTTTGGTAATGTGTGTTGTTTACCTGTTATAAATGTGGTTAATTTAAGTTTCCTTTAATGTAACATTTTTTTTTATTTGTTATCGGGGAAGTATCAATTTTGAATTGCCTCATTTGAATTGGTATGCTAAGAAAGGAATATAACTGATAAAAAAGGATTTGTCTTTTTTCGTGCGCGTTGTTTGCTTGTTATAATTGACTTTTGGCTAATTTGCGTTTTTTTTTACATTTATAAATTTTGCATTTGTCAACTTAGAAGAATGGAATTTGAACAATACGTTGATTACAATATCTAAATCTTCTTGATTGGTCCATTAAAGATGGAATATAACAAAGGTACCAAAAAACATTTGTTGTTTTGAGAATTTGTGTTTTTTTACTTGTTATAAATATGGCTCAATTGCGTTTCCTTCACTTTTATAAACTTTTGCATTTGTTATCGTAGAAGTATGAATTTTAAATTGGTCTACTAATAGTGGAATATAACAAAGTGAGGAAAATGCTATTTGTCGTTTTTGGGTAATGTGTATTTTTTGCTTTTGTTGTAAATATGGCTAATTTGTGTTTCCTATGCTTTTATAAATTTCACATTTGTCATCGTGGAAGCAATTTTGCATTGGTCCACGTGAATTCGTCTACTAAGAGTAGAATATAGGAAAGTCATCTAAAAATTTGTCTTTTTTAGTAATATGTGTTTTTTTTGCTCGTTATATATATGGCTAATTTCTTTATTTTTATAAAATTTTTATTTGTCATCGTGGGTTTGTCCTCTAGAATTGGTCCGCTAACAGTGGATTATAACGAAGTGATATAAAATGATATTTCTGATCATGTGTGTTGTTTGCTTATTATAAATGCGGCTAATTTGCGGTGCCTTTACTACACTCATATCCATAAATTAAGGATAATGAAGTTCAGCAAAAAAAGAGACAGAAGAAAAACAAATTTGACTTACTTGTAATGTCTATTTATTAAACAAAAGGTAAAAGAGCAAAAAAAGATGCTATATGCTTGACATAATTAATAAAAATTGCGATTTTTACTCCCTGGAGCAAATTTCAAAAAGAACCTATTTACAAAAACAGTATAACATGGTTAGTATGATGGTTAATATGGAGTATGTCTCCCGGACGATGCAATACAGGGCCTTACAACGCCTAGGCATGCTGAATATCAAATTATCAATCTGATCTTGGGGAATATTACACCACTCATCAAGCAATGCCCTCCGAAGTTCCGGTTGACAGGTGGGAGGTTGACGGGCTGCAATTCGTCGGCCAGGCATGTCCCACATGCTCTATTGGATTCAAGTCCGCTGAGTATGCTGGCCAATTCATACGGGTGATATCCTCCAATTGAAGGCATTCGTCTACAATGTTTTCACGGTGAGGACGGGCGCTGTCATCCATAAATAGAAATTCAGCACCCATGGCGCCCCGAAACAAAACGTACATGTTGTTCCAGAATGACATCCCGATAGATGTGGCCTGTCATCGTTACACTCTGAACATGCAGATCAGTTCTGGAACTAAGAATAATCCCTCCCCAAACGAGCCATCCTGCACCACCGTAACGGTGTCGTTCAATGGTGTTCTCTTGGTGGTAACGGGTAGCTGGCGCTCTCCATATCAAAGTCCGGCGAGAATCAGATTGCAAATTAAACCTGGACTCGTCGGAAAACATCACACCAGACCACTGTTGCGGTGTCCACAATGCATGCTCTCTACTCCAGGTTAATCGCAGGCGACAGTGAGTTGCGGTAAGTGGAACACATCTGACAGGCCTACGAGCATATAGACCAATATGCCCTAAGCGTCTGTACACGGTCTGCCTTAAAACTGTTGTACCGGTAGCTGAAGAGAGCTGACGAGACAGGTCTGATGCTGTGCTACGTCTGTTTCTTTTGGCAGTAACTGCTAAATACCGGGCCTCATTCGGCGTTGTAACTCGGGGCAACCTGTGCAGTAACATCTACTCACATTACCATCATCTTGGAATCGTTGCCAAAACCTGGAGATGACACCCTGGGCAATTCCCAGTTCCTCGGATACTTCCAGCTGGATACGGTCACATTCCAGTCGTCCGATAATTCTACCACGTAAAAATCATCCAAATGCTTCCTTTGTGCCATAACTGTGCGGTTATTGCACTGAAAGGCTTTTAAAGAGCTTGTGAACAATTTTACTTCTTTGCCACCATTCCTTATATACCCCTCTCTTACACTCTCGTCATTGTGACGTACTATCCGCGCCATCTGGTGGTTTCCTCTAATTTGCATATTCTTCTTCAAGATGTGTATGATAATTTTACAGGTGAAATTTTATTTTAAAGTTCAATTTCTGTGTGATTCTGAATTATCCTTAATTTATAGACATGAGTATATTATGAATTTTGCCTTTGTCGTCATGGAAGTATGAATTTTTAACGTTTCAAGTAAAAAGTGAGAATTTCTCCAGGATGAATGTATTATTTGAGACACATTTCTCAAAAACAGATGTCAAACTATTTTGCCATTTTTTTTTCTGAATACTATTAAATGTAAAGTCCTTCATTTACTCGGTGTAAGTTAATATTTAAATTTGTTGATCCCAAATAATAATTAGATATTTAATAAATGTGAAGAACTGTTTACATTGTATAACATGACATCTATATAATGTGTATTTAATTAAGTTTAAAATAAAAATTATACACTTTGAATTTTTTGCTTAAATTATTTTCAACATTTGTACAACCAATAAATATCAAATTCTTAAATAGCACCAATACTTCTAAAATATGTATCCAAATATGTTTAAACCTAAATTATATTAAAAATTATTGAAGAATTCCAGTAGTAATATAAAAAGTGTAGTACTTAACAAATGTTTTTCTCTTAAACAATATCAACCAGAAACTTCTTTATTTTTGTTAGAAAAAGGCTCAGAATTATACATATTTTAATATTTAGTAAATAAATTACTTAATTTAGAATAATGATTACATTTTGTGGCATTGTATGTTCTCGTATCTTTTCAAGTGTGTCACTATTTTATCTATTTATTTTGAGAAAATATAATATTCAAAAACAACAACACACTTTAGAAGAATGCATTTCAATTTGAAGATAATTTCTAGATTAAAAATTATTTTAAAATGCATTTTAGCGAAAAAGTATGTAATCATATAACAACTGTGATTTTGTAATTCAGTTCTTGCCAAATAAAGATTAATTATTTATTCACGTCTGCACAAAATTGATATCCGTTCCCACAAGATATTGGCGAAGTCTAGTGATAATCGATTGTCTACGCCAAGACGTATTATTACGCACAAACTCGTAAATGATTATCCATTTTTTTACGCCCCTTTAGCACCATAAATAATAGCCTTGGATGCTCCATGGTTAGCTAATCGATTATCAACTAGCGATGAACCTCTACAAGGACGCTTCCGTGCTAGCAAGAATAGATTCTTCAAAATAGATTTATATATTTATATGCAGTGTGTTCCGCAACTACATGTACCAACTTAGAAGGAAGGTAGATAACAGACATAGTTAGATTTAGCCATAGAATCACATAGCATGAAATGACGCTTCAATAGACAAAGGTACTTAAGGATTACAAGAAGATAAGCAAAGAAATGGTAATACACTTTGCCATTAATAGTAATACACATCACCATAAATACTATCATTAGTTATTTTATTATCATTACACATTAAAATGGTTCTTATACATAGAAGAATATTGTAAAGCTTTTTATTACAAACGCAGAACTACTCAATACAAAAAAATAAATTGTTTTATAATAAAACGTAAAAAATTACTTAATAGGTACGAATATAATACGTATATATGTGCATTGTAAATAGTGAACATAATCTTTTGTAAAGGACGTTAAAATGTGAAGAGACCATACTCAAACTGTTAGTTGGCCAACTGTTAGAAACCATTATGAAAATGTTATGCGACACATATGACCTTCCGGTTGTAGTAATCGCGTTCTTTGGAGATGGTTTGCTTTGTCGCTCTACGATCTAATTTTGAACTCTAGGACTAACCAGACCAGTACCTGCTATTTAAAGTAGATTCCAAATCATTAACAAATATACATGCTGTAGTCAGGATTCGAACCTGGTCTATGGTATAAAAGGCCAGAGCACTACTACTACATACCTCTACGAGGACAGCATCGAACCGCTTCCGTGCTTGCAAGAATAGATTTTTCAAAATAGGTTTATATATTTATATACAGAGCGTTCCGCAACTACATGCACCAACTTGGAAGGAAGGTAGATAACAGACATAGTTAGATTTAGCCATAGAATCACATAGCATGAAACGACGCTTTAATAGATTAAGTACTTAAAGATTACAAGAACATAAGAGAAAAAAAAAGGTAATACATTTTGCCATTAATAGTATTACAGCTACAACATAAGTATTACAGTATAAGTATTGTATTACGTACAATTAATGTGTAATACACATCACCCTAAATAATGGCATTGATTGCTCCATTACCAATACACTTAAAATGTTTTTTATGCATCGGATTTGAAGAACATTGCAAAGAGTTTTATTATACACACAGTTAAATAATATAAAATAATAAAATATTATATAATAAAACGTAACAAATTACGTAAGTACAAATATAATGAACATGAGCATTGTAAATATTGAATATAATGTTTAGAAAAAACGGTAAAGTGTGAAGAGACCATACTCAAACTGTTACTCGACCTCAAGGAAGCCTTGTGAAAATATGATGCGTCACATATGATCTTTCTATTGCAGTAATTGGACATTTTGGGTATGGTTTGGTTCGTCGCTCTGCGGTTAGTTTTTTGCACATTAAGGCTAATCAGACTTGAACCTACAATTTAAAGTAGATCCCAAGCCATCCAAGCTACAGCAAAATTTGAACCTGGTATACGGTATAAAAAATGGTCTGGCCATACCTTATACCATAGAGTAGATACTAAAGGTATGTTATGACCAATACCATAGACCACATATTATACCAAAGACCAGATACAAAATGCCAGAGATAAAATATAGACTTATCTGATCATACCAAAGGCCAGAGAACTAGGTTGTCAGACAATTCTTGTAGATGAAAGAGTAGCCATACAGATGTGTCATATAGTTATTGTAAATAATCCTGTTAAAACCGAAAGTACACATATATTATAGCATTTCGGATTGTGGTTCTAATTTGGAGGTACGTACTGATTGTGGTCATTAAGTATTTTAAATAGATGTTGTGTAAGATCCATGTTAACGTACATTTTAAGGCACCTAAGGGAATATTAGGTGATTTGGTAGGTGGCCCGTCGGAAAAGGTATAACGATACAATCGTACATTGGAATGTTCATTTGTCGCATATTAAATGAATATTAGTCACATCGGCATTGGTGAAATGGTCCATGTTGAATGGATAATGTCAAATTATATAGTGACAACAAGTTCTATCAATACAAAAAAAAGTTCGTAATATTGTTGATAGTAGCATAAGAAATATCAATTAAGTAGGTGATGAGTAAAGAAATATAAGGGTCTTCATAATAGCTATGGAAACACGGTCATCTCGCCAAAAATGCAACAAAAAGAAGATCATGCTTATCTATACGGCTTTTTACAAGTAAAATATGAAACCTATTTCAATGCATCGTGGAATATTAAGTGCGGTATAGTGCAGTATTAACAACAACATTTTTGACGATAGAAGTAAAATAATTATAAATGGTGAGAGCTACTGTGATGTTCAGCACCTTGCATGTTAGTTGGATAACCTTGTGGGAGACATCCGGGTTTTTTCCCATTCGATATACAGATGTGGCGTAATTCACCTTAAAGTGTTTTCGGAAGACACTGCCCTCCTGCACTGCCTCCTGCACTTTCCTGACACTGCCTCATAAAACATCTTATTAATATATTGTTATACTAAATTTAATAAGATTCAAAATTTTCTCGAAAAACACATTTATATCTTCATGAGCAACCGCATTTAAATATATCCTAACGCATGCAAAAAATAATATTAAAGAAAAAAATTACTGCTTCAAAAGTCATTAATCTTTATTAAAAATTATAAGAGAGATGACATTTTTCACAAAATACTCCTTTTAATGATAATAACACCAGACCGCAACGTGGAATAAAATTTAATTAAATATTAATTAATTCCTTCTCTTGAAATTGACAGTTGCCCCAGAAATCTTATATCCGAATGGCTTCAACACATTATGTCATCGGCAAATCTGTTAACTTTAAATTAAAGAAGTTTCACTCCTATTTTATAAGTCAAAGTATCATTTCTTGGGTAGTATAGCAACATATTGCTTTACTGGCTTCTGAGTTTAATTAAAATGTAAGGAAAAAAATTTTGGTAATTTTAATGACAAAGTTTTGAAATAATGTTGATGCGATCGCAAAAAAGTAATGACAGTTTTAAGATGTTTCTACTTTATGTTTTAATGAGGAACCATATCAAAATAACGACATCTTATTTCTTTCTAATAAGGGGAGTTACATCTTTATTTAAGACTTTTGTATTTTGATAACAATAATAATATTTATTTTTTGAACAGCTATTCATGAATTTATTTATTATTATTTTTTTAAATTTCGATCGTATCAAAAGTTTGTTCTTTTTTAAATGTATTCAACACCGAAACAAATATTAATAGTGATAATATCTATATTTTATTAAATATTCTACACCAGTGGTTGGCATAAGTGTGCGGTCTAGGGGGATTTTCTGTTGTGTCCTTTGGTATTCTACTACTACTACTACTACTACTACTACTGCTACTACTACAACACCAGATCACTGTGCCTAGAGCGGAATTGTCCCTTTACAGTGTGGCAATGATGTGGGTGAAAAGTCTGATTAGGATCTGGGACGCGCTACAGTCATATGAGACTGGGACCTACGGCTTAAAAGATGATTACGAATCACTGCAAACAACCATTATATCACCGGGACTCGAACTCGAAACATGTGGCAGCGAACGCCACAGCGCTAGACACTCTGAGTTATTCAGACCTCTCCTAAGTCGGACTACCTGACGGGAGATTTCCTGGTTTTCTCCCATATTATACGCAAATGATAGGTTGTTTCACCATAAATCGCTGAGGACAGCACTGCCCTACTTGTTAAGCGACAAAAGAGTGAAGATGGATTCTACCTACGGGTGCTCCATTACAACAGAAGCTACCCTTTTCCCTCCATCCATGAAATGATTACTCATGGGAAGTCCATCCTATACTGCAGGGCACCGAGGATTAGATACAACAACAGCAACAACATTTTTAATAATATTTACTAATTTTTTTAAAAATATAGGTTTTTTTCTTTTTTAACGAATTTTCGTCTTGTAATATGTAAATATATAAAAAATGTATAACAATAATATAAGTATGATAAAAACGTATATAAACGACTGTATATAAATATGATATAACATCTTCTTAATATACAGTATTACTAAATTTAATAAGACTCAAAATTTTACTCGAATCATATTTACGTCTTTTACAAGCAAACTGAATTTAAATATTTCCTAACGCATAAAAAAATATTATAGAAAAGCAGTTTCTAAAGTCATTTATCTTTATTAAAAAATAATAAGAGAGATGACATTTTCTACAAATGCTCCTTTAATGCAGACCGCAATGTGGAATAAAATTTAATTAAATATTAATTACCTTAATTTTTCCTTCGCTTGGAGTTAGCGGTGCTGTTAGAAATCCCGTATCCGAATAGCTTCAACTCATTATGTCATCGGCAAAATCTGTTAACTTTAAATTAAAGAGTTTCACTCCTATTTTATAAGTCAAAGTATCATTTCTTGGGTAATACAGCAACATATTGCTTTTTTGTTGGCTCCTGAGTCTAATTAAAAATGTTAGGAGTTTCAATCTTTTTCGGTAATTTTAATGCCACAGCTTTTGAAATAATGTTGATGCCATCGTAAAATTATAAGATAGAAATATCTTAAAATATCAATATGTTTTAATGAAGAAACACATCAAAATAACACCATCACATTTCTTTATAATAAGACGTTATTTAAGACATTTATATTTTAATAGAAGTAATAATATTTTTTTTTATGCGCTATCCATCAATTTATTTCTTTTCTCGTATTTCTTTAATCTTTATCGTATCAAAAATTTTTAATTTTTCTAAATGTAGTCTGAAAATAATATTAATAGTCGCAATATTTATATTTTTAATAAATATTGTACATCAGCTGTTCTCAAATGTTGCGGCCTGGAGGATTTTCAGGTGTGTCCTTATGGTATTAGTAAGTCTGATTGGGTTCTACTGACGTCTACAGTCATGATATCGGGACTTATAGCTTAAAGTGGATTCCGAACCACTACAAACATCAATGGTACCGCAGGGACTCGAACCCGAAACCTGTGGAACCGAGAGCTAAAACTCGGCCCCTCGTTAGCCGGATTACCTGATGGAAAATTTCCTTGTTTTCATCCATACGATACGCAAAATGCGTGGTAGTTCCCCTAAAAATCCGCCAATAGGAACTGTTCTCCTTTTCAGAATTAAAGGGCTATGACAGACTTCTACCTACGGGGCCCCAGTCACAACAGAAATTGTCCCTGTTCCACAATCCATAAGTAAGATTACTCATGGGATGCCCCCTTCTCTTACTGCAGGACATTAAGCATTCTACAAAATAACAACAACAACAATTTTAGTTACACAAAATTATTTTTAAAAATGATTAAATATATTTTTTTCCCTTCTAATAAATTTTAATCTTATAATACAATAAATACATTATATATGCATATTAATAAGATGTTTTATCATAATAAATATGATATATATATATATATATATATAAATATAATTGATGCATTTTAAATATGATAAAGCACCTTATTAGTATACAGTAATACTAAATTTAATAAGAGCCAAAATTTAAACACTAATCACATTTACATCTTTTATGAGCAACTCTATTTAAATATTTCCTAACGAAAAAATATTATTAAAAATACAGTTTCAAAAAGTCCTCTATCTTTATTAAAAATAATAAGAGATGACATTTCCACAAATGCTCCTTTTAATGATAATGACACCAGAACGCAGCGTGGAATAATATTTATGTAGAAATTAATTACCGTAATTTTTTTCCTTCTCTTGGGGGTTGACAGTTGCTCTAGAAATCTCATATCCGAATGATTTTAAGACGGGTTTCAACACATTATGTCATCAGCAAGTCTGTTAAATTTAAATTAAAGAAGTTTTACTGCTATTTTGTAAGTCAAAGTATCATTCTTGGGTATTACAGCAACATATTGCTTTGCTAGCTTCTGAGTTTAATTAAAAATGCTAAGAGTTTCATTTTTTTTCGGTAATTTAATGATAAAGTTTTGAAATAATGTTGATGCGATCATAAAAAGTAATGACAGTTTTTAAAATGTTTCTATCTTATATGTTTTAATGAGGAAGAACATCAAATAGCATCGTCTTATTTGTTTCTAATAAGAAGTTATGTCTTTTTAAGACTTTTTATATTTTAATGAAAGTAATAATGTTTTTTTCTCATATTTGTTTTAATCTCATAATATTTATATTTATAATAAATAATTCACACCAGTGATTTGGCAAATGTGCGGCCTGGATTATTTTCAGGTGTGACCTATGTTATTCTACTACTACTACTACACCACTACAGCCTGCCTAGAGCTGAGTTGTCCCTACAGTTTGGGAATGATGTGAGCGAGTCTGATTGGGCTTTGTGACGCTCTACGGTGTTATGAGACCGCGACAGATTGTTTAAAGGAAATTCGAACCATTAGCATACATCCATGCCAAAGCCGGGATTCGAATCCCGAAACCTGTGGTGCTAAGCGCCAGGGTACTAGACACTGATCATTCAGTGCCCTTTAGTCAGACCATTTTGGAGTGTTCAGGTTTTCTTCCATACGATACTGTACGCAAATGTGGGTTATTCCCCTAAACGTCCTTCCAGAAGGTGCTGTCACTATGGGAGTAAAAGTGAACTTAAGGGGCAATAAAGACTTCTACCTACGGGTGCTCCATCACAACAGAAGCTGCCCCTTTTCCCTCTATCCATGAGTAGATCACTCATGGGATGCTCGCCCCACATTGCAGGCCATTGAGTATTAGATACAACAAATAGCAACATTTTTAATTACATTTAATATTTTTTTTTTAAAAAAACAATGATATATTTTTGTTTACTTCTACTAAATTTGTATCTCGTAATATAATAAAAAAATTAATATTATATATATTAATCTATGATATATATAAATATGATTTATATACAAATGTGAAAACATCTTATTAACACACAGTATTACTAAATTTAATTAAGACTCAAAATTTTCTCGAACCACATTCATGTCTTTTTCGAGCCGCATTTAAATATTTCCCAACACATAACAAATATTCAAGAAAAGCACAGTTTCAAAGTCATTTATCTTTATTAAAAATAATAAAAAGAGATGATATTTTTTCACAAAAATGCTCCCTTTTAATGATAATGACACCAGACCGCACAGTGGAATGAAATTTAATTAAATATTAATTACCTTAATTTTCCTTCTCTTGGGGTTGGCAGTTTGCTCTGGAAATCTCATATCCGAATGGCTTCAACACATTATGTCATCGGCAAATTTGTTAACTTTAAATTAAAGACGTTTCACTCCTATTTTATAAGTCAAAGTATCATTTCTTGATAATAGCACCATATTGCTTTTCTGGCTTCTGAGTTTAATTAAAAAGTTAGAATATCCATTTTTTTAAGGAAATTTTAATGCCAAAGTTTTTGAAATAATGTTGATGCGATCGTAAAAAGTAATGACAGTTTTAAGATGTTTCTATCTTATGTGTTTTAATGAAAGAACATCAAAGTAAAGTCATCTTATTTCTTTCTATTTAATATGAAGTTATGTCTTTATTAAAGAACATTTACGTTTTAATAAAAGTAATAATATTAATTTTTATTTTTACCCGCTATTATTATGGCCCTTGTCTCATACTTGTTTTAATCTCAAACTTAACAAAACTTTTGACTTTTTTTAATATATATAACACCGAAAAGAATATTGATAGTAACAATATTTATATATATAATAAATATCTATATAATAAAATGACATTTACCATCAGTGGTTCTTAAATTTACAGTGGTGCAAAATTCGCAGTGGTTACACGGAAGATTTTCAGTTTGCATCACGCATGGTATTCTGAAATATATGTCAAATATAAGAAATAAATAATTGCTCTTGCATCTTCTTCAATGGTGCATCAAACCTATGATGGAGTCAAAGGTCACGTCTGCCTATTGGAAAATTTCGAAACATAAAATATTTCAATATAAGGTGTAGTTTTAAGGAATAGATTTTCTACCCTACGCCAAAATTCTAGAGTCGTATTAGATCATGTTTTACAGGTATAAAATTGGGATTAAGGGCCTGAACTGTCCATCGCCTCCACCGCCGGGACTCGAACTCTGTGACAGCAACAAGCCTGAGTGCTATTCATAGCAGCCAATGAGCACCACATATTATATATACTAAAATATAAATTCCACTGTTTTGTTAAGACCTTCCATTACAAGCAGTCAACATTCTGATTGCTTTATCTTCTTGTCTTGTTAAAATTAATGTAACAGCGATAATGCGCCAAGTATTTACCTGAAACTAGAGGAGCAATGTACTTCACGACAGGCTACTATAGCGTCAGCTTCTGCCAATTACAATTACTAAAATAATATCCATTACGGTTGAAGAGACACCGCCGTCTCTAAGAAGTACTTGCATGCGTTTGATCATCTAGAATAAAAAGCTAATAATTATATGCACTGATGGTAGATTATACATAAATAATTATCTTTGAAGTCTTTGAAGTCTAAAATATCAAGGATGTAACATTTTCTACCGAAGTACCTTATCCAGCACTGCAATGATGGTAGTGGCCACGGAGACCTCATGGTGGAATAAAATTTAATTAAATATTAGTGCAACCAGTTAATCCTTCTCTTGGGTTGACGCATGGTGATGATCATCCATATCACGATGGAAATGACGCCCAAGACGGAGTAGGTGAATAAGTGGAGTCGTTCGCGTGAAACAATTAGAAACCGGTTTGTCTCAGGTGGGCCACGGCGGAATCTTCAGTGAGTCAATTGTGCCAGCCCAGCTCAGCTCAGAGTCCTGGTTTTCAGCGCATCCAGCAGGTTTACTTGCTGACGCCATTGGACTGCTCGCTCCGCTGCTTTGATAAATAAGCGTGGCTTTGTTTCTCGACCATAGGCTCTAGAAACTTGAGAGATCAGCGCTCGTTTGTCTTGCACTCTAAGGTATGGACACCGTATTGCCGAACAGATGAGCTGAATTCTAATGTGAACATTTAGAGTATCTGTTTTTTTCAAGCTTGTTGTTAATGCGTACTATATAAATCCAGAAGAATGATATATCAAGCTTTAATCAAAGGTAAATCGTTTTTAAAAACGATTGCTTGTGTTGAACTTTAATGTTTTTTTAAATGGGTTAATAGAAGCTTTTATTTAAATTTAAAAAAAACATGTATTTTCTATGCTAATTACATGATTTCAAATCTACAATGAGCATGCGTTAGATCTCAATATCTGAAGCAGTTTCTGGGATTACTCCATGATAAATTGCGACCTGGTAGTAAGCGGCTGGCGTCTGATCCACAGGCTCAGTTTCAAGAACGCTAGTGTTTAGCATGGATATTGAGTGGTTCGAAATCCGTAAAACTATAGGTCTCGATCTGTTTAGGCCAAAGTGTGTAAGACTATTAAATGAGGCGACAAACCCTCAAACCTATAATAAATTCGTTAATTTCTTATCAGATGATAAGGAATTAACAAATTTATCATGAGGAAATATCGAATATCGAAAACTTTTTTTTATTTGTGTTCTTAATAAAAATTTAACTGAATACTAGTAATTTAGCGATACAATTTATTCAAGAAGATTAGATGTGTAAACTTTTAAATATACAATTACTTTCTAAATCCTGATATCTTAAACAAATTACCTTTTGTAATTTTAGCAATTTTCAAAGATACTTCACTAGATTAAACTATCCCTTCAGGAAATACTTAATTCTATATCCTCCAGAATAACATGGGGAAAAATTCGAAAACAGCACACAGAATTAACTTTTTAAATAAAGATTTACGATAAACAAAGTATGCACGGGGCAGGCGAGTTGAGAAGTCGAAACATCCCCAGAAATCTTTCATTCTTTTCCACAGCCAATACTTGTTTAATTTGTTCAAAACTCTTTGGAATAAGGAACTGAAGTCAATAAAATCGGCGGAAATGATTTTCTGGAGTTTGAAAATCTCATTTAATACAGACTCAAGGCAAAACAAATCTCTTTTACCCCATTCGGAGGGAAAAAAGAACCGCATAAGCTTTGGGGCGTATTTTAAGGGATTACACAAGATAAAGCCAATGCTTTATTTGAAAAGAAATGAAGTTTGATATTCTCTTTTTTCCATATGTTTAGGTATCAGTTATTTTCTGAAATGAAAGCTGACTTTTAATTTCAACTTGGGATTAGCACATATTATCAATATATTTTGTTTTATTGTTATGAATGAAGTAATTGAGATAAATAATTGAAATACCAATTTCTGTTTTTTTATCTGTTTATTTTGTTGTTGACTAAGCCAAGATTACTTTTGGAAGCTACCGTATTTTATATTGAACCTACTTTATTTATTTTTGGCTTCTACTAATTTGCTTTTAAATAAGAAGCAAAGTGCATTTATTGATGGCATGCATTAAGTGTTTGAATTTACATAAAATAAATGGCACTTGAGTCTCCTTTTACAATTTTTTATTTGTATTATTGGCTGACATAAATCTTTTGCTTGAATAGTGGCTTATTGAAGTTTGGCCAATTATGTAATATATATGTACAAGTTCATGTTAGATATTGCTTTCAGTTTACAGCATTGTTTGTATTTAATGTCCTATACAAATATGAAGGAAAAGGAAATACAAGTTACAAATACAATGGCTTTGTAATCTATCATATTTGATATATTATATTTTTATTTTCAATAATATATTTCTTGTAAATTATTTCTGAATCAAATGTGTTTGCTGTACCTTAGGATTAACCAAGGGTTTGTTTGACATCTTCAAAAAATCTAGTATTTTCTATGCCGGTGCACGTTTTCGTCTCAGTAGCAAATGAAGTTCCCAGAAGTCTCATATGATGAAGTTGTTAATTCTTAACAGATAAGGAGAACAGTTTTATCTATGAAATTTTGAATTTATTTACAGACAGCACAACAACGGAAGACACATCCATATCAAGGATTAGTTCAGACCGCCTGGAGGGCGCTTTGTTTACATATTATGTTAAAAGAATTTAACTACTAATGTCAGTAATTTAGCGATACAAGTTTATTTGGAGATTAACAAACTTTTGGATACATACAAATTACTTTCATAATAATGATATCTTAAACTAATTACCCCCATTTCATTTTAAACAATTTTTCAAAGATATTTTCACACGAGTTAAACTATGCTTCGCGGAGATTATGATTCGCATCTTCAGGAATAACATGTGGGGAAAAAATCGGAAAAATTCAAAGCAGCACAAAATTATCTTTTAAATAAACATTTGCGATAAACAAAATGTCTGGAAAACAGGCAATTTAAAGAAGATCAAACTTCTGAAATCTTTCATAATTTCTTTTTCCATTGTAATGCTTGTTTAATTTGTTTTCGGCAGCGATCTTTAGACGGAACTGAAGTCAAGCAAATCAGAAAAGAGCGTTTTCCACCAGGATTGCAGAAGCTCGTATCTAGACACAGAAATAAACAAATCTGCTATTCGGAGAAGGAAAATAAAGAATAACTAAACTAAAAGCAGCAAAAGAATATTTTTTTTAAGGTTTCAAGATAAATCCTTTATTCAGAAACAAGCGTTTGAGATTTTCATCTTCTACTATGTTTGTTTAATGTTAAGTATCAGATTCGACTGTAATTAAACTTTGCTGATTTTTAATTTAAACGAACAGTATATATTATAGATATTGATCTCTGCACTATTATTCAAAATATAATTAAACTTTTAATTTATATTTTTAATTATTTATTATTGACTAGTAGTTTTGGATAAACTATGTAGTTTATAATCTTGAAGGCATGATATTATTTTTAAAGTAAAGTATTACTTTTAAAAATGTAAAATTTAAAAAAAATACCTTTGAGATATGCATATTACTGAATTTAATTTACGTAGATTTATAAACGACATTATCTTTAAATGCCTTGCTTTTTTATTTTGCAAACACTTTTATTTAAGGAAGCATTATTTGTTTTAAAACTCTGATTAATTTTCATTGATTTATAAATTTATAGCAATATAGAATAGCTAAATTAACTTTAAAGATTACATTGATTTACAGAACAATTTGGTTGTGTTATACTAAATATAGTATGAGGAAATGCACATTACAAACACATTGATACACAATGACACTGACGTGTCAATCTATATCTTGTTTGCTATGTTTGTTTTACATTTTCTCAATATGTTTCCTTATGAAAATTATTTGCACAGGATTAAAAAAGGAATATATACTTTGTATACAACCGTATACAAGAAGGTTTGTTAGTTATACAAAATTGTTTCTAAGGGTTGACTAAGGTTTATTTGTAAACTTTAAAAAATCAGTGTTTTCTATGCCATTACGATTTTAAAATCTGCTCTAGACTTACGTTTGGAGACTCAAGTATGTAAAAAATACGAATTTACTTGCAGAGATCTAATATGGAGTAAATTTAGTAATTAACAGATAAGGAATTAACAAAGTGCCTTTATCAGCTATGATAATCTTAATTTATTGAACCTTTTAACAACAAACTATATAAGGATAAATTCAATATCAGACGCACTTTGTTTGCAATATAGTTAAAAAAAATAAACACAATAATAGGAATTTAGCGATACAATTTATTTCAGAAGAGTAAAAGACTCTTGAAGTTTAGAAATTGCCAGCACCTACTCCTGATATCTTGAACCAATTACAACTTTCATTTTAAACAATTTTTTCCCAAGATACTTTTCGCGAGATTAGGCTATCACTTCACGGGAGATACTTAATTCGCATCTTCAGATCTTATGAGGGGAAAAATTGGAAAATTCCATGAAGCAGCACAAATTGCTTTAAAATAAAGATTTGCGATAAACAAATGTCTGAAGAGGCAGTTTAAAAAGAGGATCTAGGCTTTCACACAGAAAGTCTTTCATTCTTTTCTGTATTCTTGTTTAATGATTTATTTCGACGCTCTTTCGGAACGGAACTGATCAATAAATCCAAACGATTTTCTGAGAATAAAAACCGTATCTAAACACGGAATAAACAAAATCTGCTATTCAGTGCAGAAAAGAATAGCATAACAAAGCAAAAGAATGTTTTAAAGGTTTTGCAAGATAAAACCTTTATTTGAAGAAAATGGCGTTTGATTTTCATCTACTGTGCTTGTATTATGTTGAAGTGTCAATTTGACTTTTTAATTAAACTGCTGATTTTTAATTTGCTGAGGACAAGTATATATTATAAATATTTTTTTTATTTAGAATGATAGTGAGATTAAATATTTATTGTATTTATTTTATCTGTTGTTCTTAATAACTACTAGTGCTTTTTCCCAGATAAGCGATATTTTTGTAATGAAGGTACAATACTATTTTTAAATATTATTACTTTAAATGACTTTACTTTACAAACATTTTACAAACTTTTTTGTTCATTTGAAACATTATTGTCTTAAAATCCATGACTAAAATATTATTGATTTTATTAACATAAATAATAGTTATATTATATAAAGACCCCACATCTCATGTAGGCTGTTCCCCTAGGAATATTATTCTAATCCGGGTTTCACAATAAATTCAGTCAAAATTAACTAAGCAGCCATTGACAATCTCTTGTATCACTTTCTTTGCGAAGTCAATTTTCAATTTGCCTGCAATATATTTATGAATTATTTACATTTTAAAAATAGAATTACTTTTCTGTTATAATTTACATATTTTACGATTATCGAGCTATATTTCATAAACTATTGGAATATTCTAATGTGGGATTTTATTCCAATTCTCCAAAATTACCTTAAGCCAGATGCAATAATCTATTTCACTTGTTTTTGATAAATTCTTATTTTACTTTTCGTGAAAATAAGTTCTTGCAGATTATTACTAAATCCAAAAATATAATTAATTAAAGTTTAACTAGGCGGCGGCAGCAGCTTGTGGCGCAGTGCGCGGGCGACGCGCGGCAGCGTGGCAGCCCGCGGCGCGCGTGGCAGCGGCGGCGCGTGTGCGTGCGCCATGTGTGTGTGTG